>RJWH01006372.1:0-56330 GCA_004363575.1 Solenodon paradoxus
AAGTGGGACTCCTGGTCATGAAGACAAGTCTCATGTAAATCAGAGCCTGACTCTCATTTGGGCTCCAACACAGATTTGCTGGTTCCCTCATGTTGGCTTGTCTCAGTTTCTCTAGATGTGCTGTAGGGGTGTGTCAGTGATCTGTGTGCTCTGCTACTCTGCCCCGAGAACCACTTCCTACCCCAACAGGGAAAGAAAACTGCTCACCAAAGACTCACTGTGACTTGGGTCACTGAGGTCTAGAGAGCACAGGTTAGGGTTCAGTTCAGGCAGAACATCTGGTCAGGAGGAGAAATGAGGTTGAGACAGCATTGTTCCAAGACAGGTCGTGGGGTACTGGGTGAGCTCCTCAGGTTTCTCCTGGCCTCACATGCTTGACCAACAGGTCATATCTGCTTTTAATTCTTCCAGGCTAGTGCCCTTATAAAGCCATGCTCCTTACAGTAACTTAAAATCACGTCTCTTCTTACATCATGCTGTATCATTTCAAATTCCTCTTCATGACCAAGGAGGCTCATTGGGAATTGATCCCTTCTCATTTGCTGCACCGAGGACATCTAGAACTTTCCATGCATCACCTGCACTGGACACTAACCTGTCCTGGAGGACACCAAGCTTGCTCTCACCTTGTAGCCTTGACATCTTCTCTCCCCACCTCCCAAACCCTCCTCCTTTCTTCTTACCTGCCACACCCATCCTCCTCTCATCACCTAGAGCAGTGGTTCTCAAACCTGTTCTCACCCATGAAACCTCACAGAATCACACACTCCTTCAGTATCAGTAACAGCAGCTTGTTAGGGCAGTGATGGTCATAATAAGGGAAAATGTCTCAGTTCCCAGTGAGAATTCTACACTTTAAAAAGATCTTAGAAGCAAAAAATTTATGGAAAAAAGTGATTTATCTAAATCATCATTTTGCTAATTTTATTGGAAGTCCAGGGTAATAAAACATAGGAAATTGTTTGCTTTTATTTATTCTAGGTTCTCCCCATTGCTTCTTGCCTGTTCAGATTATTTCTAAAATGTTTGGAGTGTTACCTTGTCTGTCTGTTAATGTTGTGTATTTTGAGCAGTCTAGAATTCAACCAAGCAGATGGATAGGAACTTGATAAATATTTGTCAAATGGAAGAGTGAATGAATGAACCATTGTTTATAGAGATTGTGCTATTGCTTCAGACTAAAATTAGGAGATTGGTTTAGAGTAGGTCAGCTCCTCAAGAGGGTATGCCTGGATAAGCTCACAAGGTCGATGGAGACAACTTTGCTGATCAAAAAAAGTGGTAGGTAACCTATCTGGGTTACCCCATCCACTTAGGCTGAATCTGCCTGAGTAATTCCCTATGAAATCATGCTAGAATGAATGAGGACCATCTTTCTGGATCCTGAAATTCAAACAGCTCTGGATCTACACCTTTAAAACTTTTAGATGGACACTGTAACACTTTGGAGTTTCCAAAGTAAAACAAAAACAACCTTATTCCTAGCTTCAGGAGGCTTTCTGCTGTTTGAGGTAACAGTGGGCAATTCTAACACATTATATGATTTATTTGTGAAAAAATATTTTAAAAAGTATTTTGTATTTGTTTTGTTTTTTTAGAATATTTTCAGAAACAATTGACTTTTATTCTTAATTTTTCATTTTGGTCAATATGCTTACTTATGTCCGTGTTTGGGAAGTACAACTGTATACAGATTAAAATGATACTTCTTAAGAATATTCAAAGAATGTTGCAGCTAAATATATATTTCATAGACATTAGATCCCCAACCCAATTTTTATGCTTCAAAGTCACTGTGGAACTAAAGATGATGACAGGGACAATACTTAATATTAATAATTCTAATAGATTAACATTTTTGGTAATAGTACTCATATATCAGAAAACATACATTCGTTTTAAGTTTTCCTTTCCCTCCCATATGTTGAATACTTTACAATGTTATGTACAAGATCAGAACCAGGAACACTTAGCTGAATGTTATTATATGATTAGAAGATTAGGGATTGGAGGATCTTGCTAATTCCCTTCCATATGAACCACAAACTTCTTCCAGTGGGTATTATAAATTTTATTTTTTAGAGTTAGGTTGCTTTACATAGTTCTCATGTTATAATCAGGAAATGTTCTCTGCAACAAAGAAAATTTAGAATCAATCTATAGTCCTACCATTTTTATACATGGAATGATCTTTTAATAGTTAAAATAATATATCAATATTACAGAACATTTAAAAATGTAGAAAAAATTTATAATATGCTAACTATATTAACGTAATTATTGTCCTATGTAGTCAGTTTTATATGCTTTTAAAAGTTAGCTGAACAAATGAAACATTACAGAAAAAAATGACATTTTTAAAGAAATTTGCAGCAGTAAATTTTAGCTGATTCTGGAGAATAGTGTGTTTTTATAGGTAAGTTTGAAATTTTCTCTAACAAAAGTTTAAAAAGATAGTTTAATTTTTGTTAGGTTTTATTAACAAAACATTTAACATTTAAAAAATCTAAGCACAGAATTCTCTGAAACTTTGTTTTGAATGTTATTTCTGAATCTCTTAATTAATTGATGAGTAACATTAATGACTTATATTTTGTCTTATCTAAAATATGATCTCTGAGTGAGCAACACCTAGAGAGCCAGTAGCGCTCATCTACAGGATCTGTATATATATATATATTATTAATTAACAAATGAGCATAGGATTCTGATCATTGTTTTCTCTGTTGTGAATTACAGTTGTTATCTCTATAATAAATGTCACATTCATGAATTCTTAATCTCACTACTAATAGTACAAGGGCTTCCAGGAAAGCATAGGTAACACTATTTTGTAAAGAACCCCACTTAGGGACTTCATTGTGCAATATTTCAATGGAATTCTCAGCAGACCTTTCTCTAAGTCTTTCCTGATAACCCCTTTCACCCTAGGCCCTTTCCGGTAGTCTTTTCTGATAATGATCTTCATATGGTTTGACTAATGTCTTATATTAATATTTTAATGGATTTCTTAATAGACTCTTTTTCTCAACAGTCACAGAATCTGAGCAAATTACAACTGGAAGCTAATCCTGCTGGCAACTAGCTCCACCCTTTTCTTATAAAAATAGTCACTAGCTCTCCTGCTGGGGCAGCTGATTCCTTCAGTGGATTAACCTGCTTTGCGGCTACAATAAACCCTTTTGAATACTCAACGCATTTCTGGGTCATTGTTTCCACACTTCCTGAAACAGGAAATTCACAAACTTCCTCCAGAATCTAGCAACTCCTAGGTGTTTTCCTGAATAGGATAGAAACTGAAATTAAATATAAACCTGGGTATAGGGACGGTGTTTCCTACAGTAGTGTCATCTAGTAGGTGTATCTGATGACCCACAAAAAATGTTGCTGTAGAGTATCCAGAATAGTAATATTACCGAATATATACTAAGCAATTATAACTATAATAATTAAATACTAAAACATTTAAAGTAGCATTTTATGAGAAAATATATATAACATTCAAGTGTGAAAAGCAAGTTACAAAAGTATATAGCATGATCACAGAACATATACCAAATACACCAACATACTCCAACTACAATGTATAATGAAGGATAAATTTGTTAGGAAATTACATTAGACTATTGAGAGACCTTTCTAAGTTAATGCATAATTTCACTTTTTGTATTCGTTTTCTATTTTTTTTTTTTTTTGGCAATAGTGTGTTTCTTTATAATCAGAAAAATGTAATCATTACTTTAATAAAGATAATTGAATATAAAATGTTCTTTCATGATCTTTCCCAAAATATTTTAAATGTCGGGGTGGGGAGAGTAAAACTCTGGCCAGTTAGATATTCAGAGAGAATAAAAACAATTCTGAAAATGGAAGAGGACAAACTGAGTAAGATTTTTTTTGTCCCTTCCTATCATTACCATACAAGAAAGCTCTATTTTGAGTTTAGTTTCTTGAACTAAAGAATCTGTGGGTTCTTTGAATGTGAGATTTCCCTTAAGCTTCTACAGAACCTTTAATACAGAGTAAGTCAATTATCTTTCACATTTTTTTCTCCCACTAGTGTAGGGTTTGTTTTGGAGTTTGACATTTCTGTAAAGTAGTTACTGAACTGAAATGAGAAAAGAGTGCCTTATCTATAGGACTTGATATAAAAAGCAGATTCTCGATGTGATTCAGGGAAGTATTGCTTTTATGAGTGATGACTTAATATACTTTCTGGCTAGTAGCCTCTGTCTGTGTCTGTTTAAAAGAAAAAAATTACTGTAACCCACAATATATTGTATATTCATGTTTCCTTATGGAGTTTTGTAAGTTAAAATATAAAATATTTCCTTCATCTCCGAAATCTGAGAGTATTGTTTTGTTCTTACAGGAAATAGCACAGATGTTTCTAAGAGATGGAATATGTAAACAAGTAGTAACTGCATTTTTGAAGTGTAGTCAACCAAAGGCAGCAGTAGATACCTGTGTCCATTTCAACCAGGTAAGGGGTGAAAATTAAAATCACCATGGTCCTCATTTAACTACTGTGGTGAGTGTAAGGTTTGAATTTTGTTGAAAGGAGCTAGATATTCTCTTAGTTGATTGCCAAGAAAATGTTGGGATTTGCACATTCCTCTTCAAGTGCTCCCATTAGCGATGAGCTACTCATAAATATCTAGATATGGGAACATGAACAGATCCTGAACTTTCAATTTGGCAAGTATTTTTTGGAAGTGATTTTATCATTTTCTGCATTTTATTAGGGTTGGGTTTGTTTCCAAAGAAGGTCCAGCTAATGGTTGTTGTAAAAGGAAGGCATCGAGGTATTTTATCAATATTTATTTTGGAAAAGCTGTTTTTATTTTCATGTTTAGAAAACATATATTTGACATTTTAAGAGCCATAATTTAACTAAAAGTGTAGAATCGTTTTAGAAATTGTTGACCGTCAGTGTATTCTTTTAAATTATTTTATGAAGCCTTATTTACTTAACAAACATAATTATTTTTAAAGAAAAGGTTTCAGGTAGTATTGAAGGCCTGCAGACAGGTAGGCAGGAAGAGGAGGAAGAAGCATTTTTACTTATTTTTTATTTAAATGTCTACTGGTTGCTCCCCTGGAGCCAGGACCCAAAACCGGGGATCTATAGCATGCTTTCCTTTGGAGGCTATTGACCTGAGAAATACTCACCAGGGCATGCCATCAACATAACTTTTAAATGCTAAATTGATAGGACTTTTTCTTAACTGAAATTTCAGGTTTTGTTTTATTATAAACAAATATTTTTTTTATTGCTCATGGACTGTACAAAACTAGAATTGTAAATTAATGTGATTATAAACATGCTTTGTTTTTCAGCTATACTTCTTAAGTAAATCAAATTCTTTGATCATTTAATGATTCTGACACATTTAACTTAAAAAGCTTATGATTGCTTTTGTTTTAATTTAGGTGGTTTAAAATATATGCCAATTTTTATTTTTATTTGATATTTACTATTGTCAAGTTAAAGCTGTACTGTGCGAATTTTATGACATATGTGCCTGTAAATGCTTAGGTAATTAATTGGTGTATTTCCCCACAGTGGAACAAGGCTGGTGAGTTGACTAAAAATAATAATATAAAGAAATTGGATCTCTGTTACTTATATATGTATCTCATTTATCGAAAAAGAATAAAACTCTTGACACCATAGAACACTATTGGAATGAAATTTCTTTTATAATGCTGCCCAACTGATGTTCAAGTTAGTGTCATGATCTTGTTGAGTATTTGATTTATTTTGGCTACAAAGTTTTCTTATATACTAAAGAACACATTTTCCACTTTCTTTGGAAACAAATAGCTATTATAACAAAATCCATCATTTCTCATTACTACTATAATTATGTATTATCTTAGTAATCTTACCTTTACTAAGAAGGCACCCTATTAATTACTAAAAAATTGTGTATTAATGCTGAATTTGACAAAAGTGAAAATTTTCTAATTAAGAATCAAACCCTACTGATAACATAATTTCTAGTCTTTTTAAACTATACAGATTTTAAAGACATTACACTTTCATAATATGAAGTGTAGGTAAGATGACTAGTACAGTATTAGCATATGAAAATGTTGCATTCTATTCTGTTGCTTCCTTATTTGATTTAATGAAAAAAGAAAACATTCTCTCAGAGTATTTTAAGTAAGTTGAAATTTCTGAAGGCTGTTCCACAATGAAACCAAGTGGGGAGGCAGAGAGATAGGCTAATGAAAGATGCTGTTCTTCTATGAGGAAATTGGGGTTCCATATACATGAAGCATTTTTTACAAATCTCTTTGTCATGAAAAATACTATCCATTTCATAAGAGTTTTATTTATTCCTACTTCACAACATCTATTAGTTTCTAAGATTATTGTGAGTTCTAAATGAACAGACTAAATATGAAGGAGAGACCTAAGTGCTTACTTCTCAGTCCAAAGGAAAAAGAAGTTGGGTTTTTAAGCTTTCATGGAAAATGGGTGGTATTTAGAGAACATAATTTCAGAAATGATTATTTGTACAATTATAGGATAAAATATGTTTTCCCCCAATTCTTCAGAGAGCTAAATATTGCAGATGAAGGGGCAAAGAAAAGAGCTAAACCTTTATGTGTTAAGAAGTTCTACGTCCTGTCAGCTTTACTGACAGAGAAGTACCATAAACAAATTAAAAATTACAAATGAGGAAAACTGAAAGGGAAGAGTTCTGAGGTAAGGACGACCTTAAATAACATTAAATCATCTTTTACACTGGCACTCTGGTAGAGGATGTGGTATGAAATATATATGTCAATATTCAAAAATGAATGTAGCATTGTGAAGAAGAGGTAATTACTATCAATAATTAAAAAAACTTAAATGCTTTTATCTCTACCATTTCCAAAAAACAAAACAAAAAACCAAGACAATAAAACATTAAATCATACGGAGTGCTTAAGAAATCAAAAAAAATCAAACTTATCTTTATGAGCAGGACATTTAACTAGATGTTTGCATGTATTTTCTTAAATTATTTGAGGGAATGGAATGACTGATTTACAATCAGAACCAAATTTACATGTTTCTACCTAAAATATTAAAAAATGGTTTCTTTACTTGACTACCCTATTGTATTTTCTTAAATTACATACTTGGTAAATTCTTAATTTCAGTGAGTTAAAAAATCTTTCCTGGATTATGTACTTGAAATGTGTAAATGAATCTCATTAGTGTAAAATTTAATCAATTCTACTTTAATATGTGGTTAGACCTTGGGAAGAATCCTTTTGCAATATGACTAAAACCATGTGCATGTTATAAATATCTTAAGATTTTGTTTTATAATTATACCTCATAAAACTGAAAAACAAACCAGATGAATTTTACTCTGTATGACTACAAAATTTAAAAGGATCAAACGAAGAGCCAGCCTGAGGGTTTTTACAGTCTGTGGGACAAGTAGAGATGCCACCAGGTGAGCCAGCAGAAGAGAAAGAAAAAACTTTCAAAGAGGGAAGTTTAAGACAAAGGCAGGCAAGAAGATGCCTCCCCTCTTAATTTATGGTAAACAGAGTGGAGTAAGGTGGGAAAAGTTAGCAGTTTTAAAGACAAATACCACATGGAATTATACAAACATGTAGTAGTGCAAGGCAGTGGAGAAGTGCCACAAAGAGAGGCTAGGATTCCAATTAAGACCAGAGCAAACGAGGAGAAATAATAGTTCTGTCCTTTAAGAAAAGACATAGATTGGAGGGAGAAAAGAGAGGGGAGCAGATTTCCATAAATACTTTGTACTTATTTCCAGTGAGAAGACCCGAAGATTCCTAGGCTGTAGCACATTAAGAAAAAGAGGGAAAGAGAGCAAAGATTTACCAACAACATAGGAGGGATGGCTTTAGGGGATGAAGGAGTGCCATCCAATGTCATAATAGAGATTGAGGAGTCTCTAACAGACCTGAATAAGCAATGAGTCAAATGATGTGGCTTCCATATCAATTCAAAAGGAGATCAGCTTACCTGTCATTGCCATAGTTACCCCAGGGGCTCCATCATGACTAAGGGGGTCGCAGTGGCCATGGAACAGGTGGGGTCTGGTACAAGAAATGACATTAGCAAATGGTCCATTTTCAGGATGGAAATGTCTGGACTTGAATGAGAAATTGCTGCTAGCTAAACTTGCATAACTGCTTACTGATGCGGCAACTGCCAGGTTCAGGTACCTGGAAATAGGATACAGAGAAGGGTTCAACTAACAAACAACTAGGATATGGGCCCCCAAGGCAAGAATGAGAAAGTTAGAAAGAAGGAAGTACACAGACTCTGTGCACATGCCAGAAAGCCT
Organism: Solenodon paradoxus; assembly: GCA_004363575.1. Taxonomy (NCBI): domain Eukaryota; kingdom Metazoa; phylum Chordata; class Mammalia; order Eulipotyphla; family Solenodontidae; genus Solenodon; species Solenodon paradoxus. The sequence continues at coordinate 8,328 of RJWH01006372.1, forward strand.
GTAGCCTGGAGGAGCTTCCTGCCAAAGAGAAAACAAAGGGAGGTGGAATTAACTGAAGCCTGCATCCAGAACTGACCAATCTAAAAGGGGCGCATTTCAAACTAGCCCAAACAGAAAGAAGGTTACCTTAAAAAGGAAATGTGAAAACCTAGGCAACATCTGGGAAAGATTGTACACCCCATAGTGTACACGGGTACGTTATGAGGAACTGGGGGAGGGACCTGTGCTTTAGGAAATAAAAAATTTGTTGTACCCTCTTCTGGCGATGCCTGCCTACACCTGATCTTGCAAGAGCAAGATTAAAGTCTTGCTTTTGTTATGTTTCGCATCTCTGGTCTATTCTTGGAATTTGGACAAGTGAGGCTGTTTCTCACATCTGGGCACCACCTTTAGCCTCCTGTCAGGATTCCCAGCAGTTTGTGGGTCCTTGGGGCCATTGCTGCCAATGAGAGACCAGTGGGAATGTCTGTTTACCTTGAGGGACCAGTGGGGCAGTTCAACTTGTAATGCCTCCTCTGTTCACATGACAGTGGGCAGAGCATAAGGGGATTGAGGGTTGGGACACTGATGAGCCCAAAGGCCTCCTGATTGCATCTGAAGCATGAGCTCAAGGACTGGGTGGTGAGGATCTAGAGGGCCCAGTGCCAGTTGGGACCAGTTGGTCAGGATTTGAGGCAGCTCTCACAAGGCTGAGTTCATGTGACTGATGGAAAGGAGAGGCAGAATTGTTAATGGGCTGGAGTGTTGAACAGAACTCGGTGTCATTTCTCTATCATGTGGTGGGAGTGAGTTCTCACCAACTCTTCCTCCTCAGGAAAGCACTGGCCTGGACAATGTCCATAACGGTCCAAGCATCCACAGACTTGACTCACGTAGTTGAGTTACACCTAAGAATAAAAGTAGGGCAATAGTGGAGACTCTCAAGGAAGGCTCTGTTACTGGATATTGTATCAATACTTCCGAAGTCTTAAATGACTTTCAGATGGGTCCATATGCATGTTACAGAATAAGCTGGTAAAATTCAAAAGAAGAAATGATAACCCCTATCACACAGACGGTAACTAAGTAGAGGATCAATGGAGGCCCAAGATATTCCGGGCTGACTCTTGCCACCCTTCATCCTAGTTTCTAGTAACCCTAGGTTAAATTTTCCCCTGTAGACACTGATGCCAAATCACCAGATAGTGTGCTTAAGCCACGTATCCTCCAAAAGAACTAGTAAACATTCAGAGTTTAGGCCTCCCAGGGTTTCCTATGATGTCTCTGAATAGTCTAACTAGAGTCAGATTCCTTTGTGGTCCTGAGGGTTCACCTCTGTGGGTTCAGATGTGACCCTAGAGACTACTAGTCTCTTAAACAATTAGTGATACAGGACTCTGTATCTAACTATGTGAGATAGGGTAAAAAAATCTACCTCGAAAAGGTTATTCTGTTTTCTTCAGGTACATTGGATATAATCAAGCATCTACGAACATCTTCATTGAGTCCTTTCTGGTCCCCACAGACATACAGGGATGCTGCACAGAGGTATAGAGTGCCATGACTGGGCTGGGTCTTGAAATTTCTGGGAAGTCAGGGAAAGACCCTGACAAAGAACCTGCAATGGAGGGATGGAAACTCAGATTGGCTCAGGTGGCATTAAGGTTAAATCAGCTACTGGGTCCCCCATATCAGAATGCTTGCGCTCACAAATGTGTCCTTACAGACCCTTGGGTTATTACATCTGGTAAGATTTGGGTTCTGGTTCTGTCCTCTCAGTCTCAAGTGAGTGTAACTGAAAATTTATGATGATGTCCCACTGAGGGTTGCCATCAAATTCTTGTGACTCTGAAACCCTTGTCCAGGAGTAACTCTGCTATGGTTTCTGCTTATCACTTCCACCTCAACAGCCACTGACTCTGATGGCTAACTCATTGTGGTCATTTTATCATCATAGATCTCAGTAAAGGACTCATCTAAGGAAGGGAAGAGTCTGGCGCACTCATGGAAAACTTTCTTCTTCTGCCCTCCTGACCCTAGACTATACCCCAGTATACTCTTACCTTTAGTTACCCCTGTTTGGATCTCCATCGTATGTCTGCCCCTCTTAGGACAAGTTGAATGAATGTCAACTCAGTAGTTCACCTGGGTAGAAATATGAGAAAAGTTTCTTTTTAATCCCCTAACCACTCAGTGACCTTTGATTGGTAATGCAGCATCATTAATCCATCTCCTGGCAGAAGAGCTTTCTTTCTTGGTTTATCTCCATGACTGCCCATTTGCTTTGATGTGTCTTTAATAGAATTGTAGCAGAATAGCATTAGCCTAGGACGAGAGTGGACACCAGAGCAGGTTCTTTGATTTATGGAAGAGGACTCAAGTGAATTCTCTGTTTTGAGAACAGGGCTACTTGAGAGAGAGAGAGAAGAAATTTCACCATGGCCTCAGTGTATGAATGGCAAAAATAACAAAGCTGGGATCTCAGATCAAAATACACATCCTTCTACAGAGATTTATTTTACTGACCTTTTTCATTGGTTAGTGAGCTTTATTCTGTATGAAACTTGATTTAGTCACATGATCATTTGTTTGTAGTAACATTTTTTAATCTTCTTAGTAAGGTTGCAATGTTATTCCAGGTTACATTATAACAAGTTCAATAAGTATGTGATAATGAAATAATATAAAATATAGTTCAAAATAAAAAAAACAACTGAACATGTAAACAAAAGCATTCCAAGGAACTATACCTGACAATCTGAGGCTCTTCCACAAAGTATACTTCAGTGATTTTTTTCCCTAGTTAGATAGGAGTCCCTTGGATGAGGGCAGGGCTAACAGTGGGGCTAAGTTCAGGACACAGCTGCCTTTTATTCAGAGACCAGACATCTTACCTGTCATCTTGATTTCTTATGATTGTGGGCCAACCCCTAAAGAGCAAGAGTTTCCTTCTTATAGATGACTTCAGTTTTATATACAACATAGTCATCTTCAAAGTAAATAATCAAAGGTTTCAGAGTATATTGAGAACTTGGGACTGAGAATGAATACTGTCTAAAATGTTCTGACACCTGGAAAAAGAAAGAGGTTCTGTTGCCTTACTTATCCTTACCACAACCGATGACACTAAACTGAAATAAGGTTTGGTTCCTGTTAGTCTCTGGGTTTCCAGTGTGGGCCTTCAGTGTGGCCTTGCTCATATAAAAGGAAGTCTCAGTGTTCATCATGGTGGAGAAGGTTCAGTCCCATTAGGGAAGCAATCTAGAACCAATCACATTTCTCACAACCATTCTTGCTCCTTGACCATATTTTGACAAAGGTTTGTCCGCACTTAGTATGGGAGATGGTGGACCAGAACCTGGACTCACCTTTATGCTGCTCCTAGGCAGAATTTGCTGTGCAACTAGGTCTTGTCATAGGTGGCACCAGGCATACTGATTTAGGTTATATTCTTAGACCTTTGGGTAGGTGAGGGAGAAATACTCGTTTACTCATTTTTACATACATTTTAAGAGATAAATCCAGTCTAAATGTTACCAACAATGAACAAGTGTTCCTTTTTCTCCATACCCCCACTAACACTTGTTATTTCCAGAGTTTTGGATATAGGCCATTCTTAATGATGTGAGGTGGTATCACAGTGTCATTTTTTATTTGCGCTTCTCTGATAATAACTGATGTAGAACCTTTTTCATGTGTCTGTGGGCATTCTTTGTGTCTTCTTTGGGTATGTATCTGTTCAGTTCTACCATTTTTGAGTGGGTTATTTTTTGTGTTGAAGCGTATGAGGTTTATACATTTTGGAGATTTATCTCTTATCTGGTATGTGGTGTGAATATTTTCTCATATTCAGTGGGTTGATCTTTGTTTTAGTGGCAGTTTTTGCTGTGAAGGAGCTTTTTAGTTTTATGGAGTCCCAGTTATTAAGTTTTTCTTTGATTGGTGTTGTTAAAGTTGTTCAAAGATCTCTCTGAGGATGTGATCATAGAGTGTATGCCCCTCATTTTCTTCCAAATATTTAATAGTTTAGAGTCTTATGACCAGGTCTTCAATCCATTTTGTGTTAACTTTTATGTAGGATACTAATGGATAATGTAGTTTCATTTTTTGCATATTTCTGTTCAGTTTTCACAGCACCATTTATTGAATAGACTTTCCTTCTTCCATTTCATACTTTTGGCTCTTTTACCAAAAAATAATTGTCTGTATAGGTATGAATCCCGCTTGTTGGTGGTATGTTATTTTTTTAAATGTGTTGTGGAATTTAGCTTTCCAGAATTTGAATAAGGATTTTTGCATTTACATTCATTTCTGATGCTGGTCTGTAGTTTACTCTTTCATTGCTCTTTGTCTGGTTTGGGAATCAGCATAATACTGGCCTTAGAAAAGATATCTGGGATTTTTCCCTACTCTTTATTTTGTGGAAGAGTTAAAGGAGAATGGGGATAATTTCTTCTTTAAATACTTGTTAGAATTCACTGATGAAACCATATGAACCTGGGCTCTCTTTATTTTTTCTCCCAGAGATTTTTGATTACTGCTTCAATATCTGTGCTTGTGATTGATCTACTGAAGATATCTTTTTCTGGTTCAGTTTTGAGATGTTATAGATTTCTAGGAACCTGTCCATGATTAAGAAATTTTTTGGTATATAATTGCTTATAATAGTTTCTCATGAATCTTAGTATTTTTCTGCTGTCAGTTGTTATTTCACCTTTTTCATTTTGGATTACTTTTAGCCAGGATTTCTGTTCTTTTTGAGTTTAGCTACAGGACTATCAATTTTGTTTCTTTTTTAAAAGAATCTACTCTTGTTTTCATTGATCATTTGGATGATTCTGTTGTTTTCAATTTCATTCATTTCTGATCTAATTTTTACTATTTCTTTCCATTTGCTGATTTTTGGTTATGATTGTTCTTCCCTCGTGTGTGAGTTAGGGATTTAATTTGGGATCTCTCTTGATTTTTGAAGTGTGCTTGTATGACTATAAACTTTCCTCTCAACTGCTTTTGCTGTATCCCACATGTTCTGGTAGTGTGTCTCTTCATTTTCAGTTAAATCTTAATTACATCTTTAATTTCATTGATGATCCTTGAGTTGTACAGAGGCATGTTGTTCAATCTTCATATCTTTGTGGCACCTTCTGGTTCATTTCTAGTTCCACCCTCTTGTGGAGAGGATATCGTTTCTATAATTTATATCCTGCTAAGTTGTCTGAGACTTCTTTTGTGCCAAGATGTGGACTATTTTTGAGAATATTTGATGTACACTTAAGAAGAATGTATAATATTTTTGATTGTGGTAGAATACCCTTTATATGTCTGCTAAATCCATATGGTCTATTGTTTCATTTAGAGTCTTTATTTCTTTATTGATTTTCTGTCTGGCTGGTCTATCTATTGATGTAAGTGGAGTACTGAAATCCCTGACTATCACTGTGTTACTGTAAATGTCTGTCTTTATCTCTCTTAGATTTATTTCATATATTTAGATGGTCTTGCATTAGGTGTATATATTAGAATGATAGTTCTTCTTGATGATTTACCCCCTTGACCACAGTGTCGTGCCCTTTTCTTGAGATATTTTTTGAAAAAAAAAAATTTGTTCTCTAAGAAACTGGTCTACCATGTACATGTATTGCCTGTAATATATATTAATTTTAATAGCAATATATGCTGTATGTATGCCTTTATTACTTTTCTGAGTCTTCTTTTTTTGGAAAGGTGCAGGTAAGAATGAAGGCAAGCAGAGACAGGCAGGTAGCAAGAGAGAGAAGGAAGGGTCATTTAATTTTATTTGGTTGTTAATCTTAGTTGTTCTCCCTTGGTTTGGGACATGAATCACGATCCTTGGGGTATATGTGAACTGTGTCTATAGAAGGCTGCAGTACAAACCACGCTCTATCAGGCAAAGTGCTATCTAACATTAAAAAAAAATAGTTCAATAAACTTATGCTTGACCTTTTTGCTACTTAAATCATAGTTTATCAATAAGTCATTCTAGTCTCCCTTTAACATGGCTAAAACCTGGGCTAGTGGTTGATGAGTGACACACAGGACATCTTAGGGACACCTGGAACTCAATCAGAAAAGCTACCTTTCTTTCACTTTATAGTCTTTAGACTTTAGATGTAAGAATGTGAACTCTGGTGGGAAGAATTTCAGAGACTCAAATTATGAGGTTGTTTTCATTACATACAAGATGGTATAGCACGTGCGCACGCACACACACACACACACACACACACACACACACACACACAGTTATCTGGAATTTTTCTAGCTACAGGCAACAAATGTGCCCTGTTAATCAACAAGTAGTTAAGAGATACTAGATTTATTTTGGGCTCTTTGATACAATGGCCCCAGTGGTACTTAGAGGAAAAAAAAGTATAAAATTAACTTAACATTCTTAGTTGAAAGCAACAAAACTCACCACTTCAACTTGAAAAAGTAGAAAAGGAACATTTTATTCATTGTTAATTAGCTGTGCATTCTGGTTGTTCTCCCCAGACCTGGATGTGAATCAGTGTCCTTGGGATATATGCAGACTACACAAAGGCCAGAGGCAGACCAAACTGCACTCTACCAGGATGCACCCAAATAGGATATATTAAGGGTATTCTCAGTCTTATTGTTAGATGAAAGTGCAAATGGAAACGCTATGCATTCTTCAGTATACCTCACTATCAATTATTGATATGCTTTTCTAATTTGTTGTAATAAATATGTGGTGACTGAGTGTCACCATTGATTGTCATGCCTGGTATCAATGCCTGGCTTATATACTTTCTGGAAGAATATAAGAGTTAGGCTTGGCAATGATAAAATCCTGAGGTGATTACAAATTACATTTCAAAGACATTCTAGGGGACATTTAAGGATATTGCTGCTGGGCACAACTCACTTGGCAGTCCTGGGCACTGGCCCTCCAATTTGATCTTCTCTAGGACTGCTTTAAAAGCTAGATTTCCTCTTTCTTGTCAGCATAAAGTCTGAAAATCACTTGCTTCTTCTGAAAAAGCAATGCTGAGGCTCACCTGATGGAGGAAGTCTGGTACGTGCATATATACTGCTCTAAGAAGATGGGGAAGCAGTGTCATTGCTGCATTCTATTTCAGGGGCTGGCACTGGCAATGCTGCTTCATGAAGATGAAGACCCCCCAAATTTAAAGAGAAGTTCAATCTTGGAGGATTACCTAAAAAACAAGACAAATGAAAAAGGTCCATGAGAGCTGGCAAACATAATGTTCAGCACTGGTGTAACTTCTTTCAAACTTCTTAGTGACCCTTTCTATGCTCATAATATTCTAGCCTCTTCTGAACTCCACCAAAACTGTAGAATTCTCACTGGAGCTGAGAGACGTTTTCCCTCATTATGCACCTCACTGCCCTAACAAGCAACTGCTGTTGACACTGATTAGTGTGTGATTCTGTGAGGTTTGATGGGTGAGAACAGATTGAGAACCACTGCTCTAAATGATGAGAGGGGGACTGGTGTGGAGGAAAGGAGAAGGGAGAAGGGAGTGCAAAGTGGGGAGATTTGATGTCAAGGTCACAAGGTGAGAACAAGCTTGATGTCCTCCAGGGACAAGTTAGTGCCCAGTGCAGGTGAAGTATGGAATGTTCTAGATGTTGTCAGCTCAGCAGATGAGGTAGGGTCAAATCCCCATGTGTTTTGTTGGCCGTGAAAAGGAATTTGAAGTGAAATTGCAAGTATAAGAAGAGACATGATTTTAAGTTACTATGAGAAGCATGGCATTAAAGGGCACCAATATGGAAAACATTAAAAGCAGATATGACCTGTTGGAACTCACATTCATCTTCATATTTTAAGATCTAGCTCAAAAGTCAACAACTTTTCAAAGCCTCCCGGTTTCTGTGCAACAGAGTCAGTCTCTTCCAAAATTCCCTGCATTCCCATAGTTTGGCACAGCAGTGATGCTTCTTTCTCTCCCAGTAGATGGTGTGTCCAGGAGGATCCCCGGGGTCCGGACAGCCCAGAGCCGCCTCTATGGGTCCTGCGGAGAGGAAATGGGGTACAGGTGGTTTTTGTTGGTTCTGTGGTGCAGAAGTCCTTCCAGAGAACGGGGGCTCCCTGGGGAACGTAAGTCGAACTCTTTACAGATATTCGAAGCCGGGATGAAAACGTTTCTAGTGATGCTACTATAGTCTGAAGACTTTTCCTCGAGCCCACAGCAGTGGTGGGTTATTGGCGGGGGAAAGGATTGTGTGGTGAGACTCAAGAGGAGGCAGGCAAACCTGGACTGAGCAGGATGTGTGTTCCCAGAGGAGCAGTTCCAAAACCCCGGGTTCAGGCAGCACACCTGACCCAGCATGTCAGGAGGAGAATGGAGTGTCCAGAGGGCTGTGACCTTGAAGCTGACCGGCTCCAGTTTACAGCGAGAGGTTAGCAGGTTTCAGAGAAGTGGGTGGGGTCTGACCAGGAGGCAGCAGGTCAATCCACCAAGACCAGCCGGGACCAGGGCTGGAGCGGGCAAGCCGTGTCAGGCGCAGTCCCGCTGGCATGCTTGGTCCAGACAGCTATGCTACAGGAATGCAGGACGAGGGTCCTTGTGGGTTCGGACGGGTCCAGCCCCACTCTGCCCTCAGGGCGGAGCCAGAGCTGAAGGATGTTTAAATTGGCCACCAGGGCGCCGGGCACAGAGCAAAGCTGGGACCTGCAGAGCAACCTGGGGCCAACCAGGCAGGCGCACACCCACCATGCGGAGCCACCTCCCAGGATTGCAGCTGCTCTTCCTCTGGGGGTTACTGCTGCTGCCTTCCGCCGCCCCCGGCTTCGAGCCCCGCACGGGCTCCTGGAAGCCGCCACACCTCAAACCAAGTGAAAAGCTCAGGAACCGCCCGGGGACCCCGCCCATCCCTCACCACTGGAAGATAAGGCGGTCAGTCAGGGACGTTCCAACAGGTAAAGCACCCAAGATTGAGAGGGATGGAGGGAGTGCGTACCGGGTCCTCACCTGGGGAGGCCTGGGCGGCCTAGAATCCGGACTTCGGGTTTGGTAAGCGAGGCTCCCCGAAGCGAAGGGGCCCAACAATTTAAATGCCGCTGAGGAGGACAAGCCTTGGTGGTTGGTCAACAGAGGGTCCCTCAGTCCCAGCCTGAGACAGATCATGAGGTGGGAGAAAGAATCCCCCGAGGAGCCCTACGGGGAACTGGGGCCCAGACAAGGAGGGGAGCTGTCTAAGGTCCCTCACATTCAGGGCTAGAATCCGGGCTCCTGAGGCTCCAGCGCCAGCACCGCCCCTGCACGTGGGCAGGGACAGGAGGGCCGCTGTGGGAAGAATCGGGCCACTGCCCCACTGTCCTGTCCCTACCTCTGCATTCAGCTGAACAAACGATTTCTGAGATCTGCTTTTAATTTTCTGGCAATCCCTCCATCTCTATGGTCCCACATCCCTGTGTGGACCTTCCTCCCCACCCCGGCCCTCAAGCTGCTTCTGTCCAGTCTCGGATTTAGACCAGATTCAGCCTGGAAGGTCAAGGGTGTGAGGTCAGGAGAAACCCGAGGAGCCAGCCAGGCGCCCCAGGACCTGTCCTGGAACCGTCCTGTCTCAGCCTCTGCTCTCCTGCTCCTGACCAGATGTTCTGCCTGCACTGCACCCCAGCCTGTGTTCTCTAGATCTCAGTGACCCAAGGCCGGGTGAGTCTTTGGTGACAGTTCCCTTTCCCTCTCGCGTAGCAGTTGATTCTCGGGACAGAGCAGCAGAGAGGACAGGTCACCGACAGACCCCTGCAGCACATCTAGGGAAACCGAGTCAGTGTCGGAGCCCAAATGAGAGCCAGGCTCTGCAATCCCAAGAGGATGTACTTGACACTTGTCTTCATGACCAGGAATCCTGCTTCAGGGAGGCTGCGCCAAACCTCTTTCCAGGCGCCCAGTCTCATCTGGCCACTGAAGCTTCACATCAGGGTGATTTGTGTGGTCTGTTCCCGCCTCACCTCTGGGCAGTGTTGAGAAAGGACTCGGGGTCTCTTTTCTGCACCCCAGCCCTCCCCCAGTGACTGCATTTGCAATGGTCCCCTGGAGCCAGGACATGCTGTGCTCACAAGGGACATTCTCTGGTGCCCGTGGTGCTCCTGGTCAGGAAAGGAGGAAAAATCTTTCTCCTAGAAGTTACCTGATCTCTAGTTCAGACCCACCTCCCTTGGGCTTGGGACTGGGGGACAAGGGGCTTCTACAGGGGTGGCTTTGTTCCTCTAGGTAGTAGTGGTCCTTTTTAGACTCTAAGCCAATATCAAAATTATACCACATTCCACCCTTTTCCAAATCCTTTCCTTTTATGCAACCAAAAAATCACCAAACTTTGTTAAGGGCTTTTTGTTGCTTGTAGAACTGTCAGAGAGCAACAATCCTCTGAGTATGGAAACAGTTTGGAAAACTCAGATTCTCACTTTGTTCCTAAGAAGTAAAATACTCTTTCTAGTAATGGGGAATGAAATTCAAAATGGTCTCTGATGTTCTGAGGCTTCCTAATCAGGCAGGAACCAGATCATCACAGAATCCCCTGCATTAATAGTCGAGTCCTATCTTAGTTTTTTGTTTTGTTTTTGTTTTAAGGGAAAGGTACAGGCAGGAATCAAGGTGAGCAGAGGCAGGAGGGAAGAAGAGAGAGCAAGAAGAAGCAGTTTATTTATTGACTAGTTAATGTTGGCGAGTCTGAGTGGCCCTGAGACAAGAACCGAGATCCTGGGAGATATATGGACTGCGCTGACTGAAGGCAGCTGAAAATACTGCTACTCCACCAGGGAACATCTCTCTCAGTTTTTTATTCCTGCTGTGATAAATTGCCAGGAGCTTTGTGGCTAAAGCAACATGCAGATTTGTTATATAATTTCTTCTGTAGATTAGAAGTCTGATCCTAGTTTCAGGGCTAAGCTTAAGGTCTTAGAAAGGCTGTGTTCCTTTTGGAAGAATCTACAGAGCTTCTGCTCCTTGACCTTTTCTCTCCATCATTTACTTTTATTTATTTCTGTTTTTAAAGGAAAGGTACAAGTAGTAATCAAGACGAGTGGGTAGGCAGTGAGGTCAAGAGATGAGTAAGTACTTTATTTTTATTTTAGTTGTTCATCTTTATTATTACCCCCAGTCTGCAACATGGACCTGGGTCCTTGGAATGTATGTGGCCTACACTTCTGCTGAGGCACTGACCAAACTGCTACTCCAACAGAGCATGACTTCTTCCATTTTCAAAGCCACCAAAGTCAAGTTGAATCCTTCTCCTACGTCATTACTTCATCTCCTCTCTGGAACCCCCATCTTCCACTTTTAGGGTCTTGTGAGGACACTGGACTCACTGAATAAACCAGGATAGATATCTGGTGGTCTTTAACTTAACCACACTCTCAGGGTCTTTTGTCATGCAGAGAAATGTGCAAGTCTGAGGATTACGAAAAGGATATCTGGGGGGAGCTTATTCTGCTCACCACCCATTCTAGAAGTTTCCATGAAAGAGTGTGTATGAAAAAAAGAAGTGTAGAGGGAAGGAACTTTGCATGCTACTTATTTTCAGCAAGGACCACATTGGGGTGAAGGCTTTGTCAAATATGGGTTCACATCTTAAGCAATTTTTCTGTTATACCAATTATGCAAAATACCTAGCTTTGTCTCAAGGAGGGATTTTCAACACTGTTCGTGTTACTTATGCATGAGAATCAAGGGATGGAATGAAATTCTGCACCTGTTAAAAAAAAAGACTTAATTCTTTGTGACTTAACCAAATCTATGACCTGTGGTATGTTTCATGGCGGCACAGAGTTCACAAGTAGGAAGTTTTTGAGGTACATGAGATAATGTGGATTTTATGGTGAAAATATTTATTGCCTCAGAGAGAGACAAACTTGCAGTGAAACTGGAGTCTGATCCTGTTCTGCTGTTTTCTAGCTCTTACGCCTCCTTGAGTCTCAGCTTTACCACCTGCACAATGGGTATAAAAACGACCTCTCGTACGCCCTGGTGGCTCAGTTGTTAAGTCACTGGCTGAGTGTGGACCATATAAATCCCAAGGACCTGAGGGGGACAACCAACCAAAATAAATAAATCCTAAAAGTGCTTCCTCCTCCTCTTCCTTCTTCTCTCTTTGCTTTCTTCCCTCCTCCCTCGCTTGCTCCCTGACTTTCTTCCTACCTTCAAAGACTTCCTCCTCCTTGCCCTTCCTTCATCATTAAACAGACAAATAAATATCAAATCCTTGCACCTCTGACTTCGCAATGTTGATTTTGGTCCCCATTGATCTCTAAAGTGTTATTGAAGGTGGGATGTTTTTTATGTTCAAAATTGAATACCTACAGGTGAGAAAACACTTAGAGGACAGGTTTCAGTTTTTAAAAGGAAGTTAAGCAGAAACATAGTTCCTGCTCCAGAGAGAGCTTTTCTTTCATAAACTACCTTGTTGTGGAATTTATTTTGAATCTATCTTTCCCCCTAATCACCGAATAAATGTCTTTTTTTCCAGCTGTTTCCGTTTCCAGCTTCCTACTGCGAATAAAGGACTCTGATTGTCACTCCATGCTCAATACCTCATTGCCCGTTAGGATTTGGTGTGTGTGATGGTGTGTGTGTGTGTGTGTTGAGAGAGAATAGAAATGACTTCTCACTTAGCCATTATTCACTTTTGGACTTGCTTTTGGTGTCTGGGAGATGTAAAGCAAGATTAAGGGAAAAAGATAAGCTGGAAGGGAGGGAAGCAAAAATATATTTTTTATTCCAATTGTAGAAAAGAGACAGGATCCTTGAGGGCAGAGAATCTGGAGTCTTTGTTTATATATCCCATGGTTTAATACATGGAAGAGTCTCACAAAATGATTTGGTTATGACAAAATGAAACAAAGGTGGTAGAGTTTGGTGGGGCAGAAGAGTAGATACCAGGCCACAATCTCTGCCCGTTAGAACCAGAAGCTCTAATAACAAAGTGGAAGTGCAGTAAACACGCATCAGACTAAGTTGCATCCCTTATTCTACTTTCAACTAGTTTAAGACAAGTTGGGCCAAAAAAATACAACAGACCAGATGAGGGGAGATTTAGGGAGCTGTATTCACTCCTTGAAGTGAGGGGAGTGAGCACGAGCATGAGTGTGCCTGGTCTCATAAAAGGAAATATTCCCAGTTGTATGTGTCTAAGGAGACAACAACTTAATGCAATATGTCACCTGGATTAGATCCTTGGCCAGACAAAGAATGTTAGCAGTGGAATAAATGAGAGCACATGAATAAGACCTGTAGATTAGTTCATAGTAGTCATATTATTATAGCAATGTTAGTGCCGCGGTTCAGTTCGTTATACTCCGGTGTTACGTAAGATGCTAACATTTGGGAAAATGAGTTGGAAGGACTTCTGTGTTGTTTTGCAACATTTTTGTCAGCGTGAAATGACTTCAAAATAAAAAGTTTAGACATGAAATTAGTTTAATATACCATGTCAGTTCAGAGAAAAGTATACTCAGTGAAAATTTGGATCTTGAGTTCTAATGCTGCTCTGCTTTAGTCAGAGCTTTCAGATATATGTTTCCTCCATTATAATAGAAGATTGAATGACAATTTCTACAAACCCTATGCTTTCTTCAATCTATTGGCATTTGCTATACAACTATGGTATTCTTCTGAGTTGGTATAAATACAATAAAGCTAAAAGGAATGCTTTACAAATATGTATGAACTATGTAGACTATAAAAAATCAATATAGATGATTTTGGAAAGGAGTTGGGAAAAGCAGACTAAGAATTACTGTGTGGAAGGATTTTCCTGAACTAACCTGTCTTTTAGGAAAAGCAAACAGTGTCGATGGCTTTGAACGGTTTTCAAGAAGGTCTTCCCTTTTGTAAATCCTGGCTGCAAATAAGAGGTTTTCTATATTTGGGATAAAATAATTTCCCACTTTTAATGTCTTTTCTCCTGTGCTTTTGATTGACAGGTAATTCATGTCGTTTGGCCACGTTTCATTGTCAGCAAGTCTGTGTGATCCCGCGTGATGAGCAGCACTGTGCCTGCTTTCCCGGCTACACGGTGAATGAAAATAAAGAAACATGTACAGGTGAGGTCTGCTCAGCAAATTCTCTCATGCCTGCTCTTTGTATCTAAGAGAAAACAACCTGAAAGTCAACAGTGGGAAGATTGCATAAAAAATGTTTATTTATTTTATTTAGTTATTCATCTAAATAAACTGGGATGAACCCAAGACCTTGGGATGTGTGTGCACTGTGCCCCAGCACTATTCTACCAGGGCATGCCAGCCTGTTGTTTTCAGTTTTAAAAAAAGTCTTTAAGAGGAAGAAAAATAAGAACAGTTCCAAATCATTTACTTCAACTTACTCATCTTAAGATAATGCAATTGAGACTAAAGAAGGGAGAAGGCATCTGCAGGTCTCTTACTGTAAGAGCCAAGAATAGGAGGCTCATTCCCAACCTCCAGTCTACTAGCTTTCCTTGGTGCCAGGTTGCCCTGATTTCATTAGTTGTGTGTGTGTGTGTGTGTGTGTGTGTGTGTTGTGTATCTGTGTGAGTGTGTATAGTATGACCTGTAATTATTTACCACATTTCATATGTGTTCACATTTTCCTTATCATATTTTGATAGCGATCAATAAGGGTGCTTGTCAAGCAAATGAATGTCAACATTTTTGTACTGATGATGCTAATGGCTCTTATCATTGTGGATGTGAGAAAGGTTATACCTTGAATGAAGATAATAAAACTTGTAAAAGTAAGTGAGGGAGGAGACTTTAGTCTCTGCTCCCCTCCCTCTCCTATGTGGAGGGCAGAGCACATTGACTGGGACTTGATCTGTTTTCCTCTTTTGCCACCGTGGGTTTTTCCTATTTCTTATCATGAAAGTAAGAAATAGTCACATGTACATTTGATGATCCCCATGTGTAAGTGAATTGCTCCTTTTTTTCTCTGTACAGAGGCCAGTTATGCTTTCCACATGCTAAAGACAATTCAGTAAGTTAAAATCAGCTAACACTGCACAAGATTTATTTACAGATGGATGAACTGGAACTTCAGAGCAGAGAAACCTGGCAGACATCACTTTAACCAGGTGAAGAAAGTTAGCATCAAGTAGTGACATACAAATATGTGCCTCCTGACATGGTGTTTTGAGAACACAAAGCATTTTTGTGGTCTTCTTGCTAAAAATTCAGAATCATAAGGAAACATCAAAAAAGCCCATATTAAGAGACCTTCACTAAGGCAATGTTCCACTACTTTCCAAAAGTATCAATTTATGGAAGAAAAAGGAAGACTAAGGAAATATGCCCAGTTGGAAGAGTCTAAGGAGACACAACAGCTTAATGCAATGAGTCAAATGGACTGGATCCTTGACCAGAAAAATATTATTGATGGAATAATTGAAAATATTTGAATAAGGCTAATATATTAGTTCATAGTATTATAGCAATGTCAATGGCTTTGTTCTGACTATTATACTATGGTTACATAAAATGTTGACGTGTGGTAAAATGGGTGAGGAAGGACTTTTATGTGGATTTTACAACTTTTATATAAGCCTGAAGTGACTTCGAAATGAAAAGTTTTCATGGAGTGTTATTTGGGTCTTGAGTTCTGATGCTGGTCTGATTCAGTTGGCTCTTTTGGATTCCTATTTCCTCCTTCATAAAAGGAGAGGTTTAAATGACAATTTCTACAAATTATATATTTTTCTCATCCTAGTAAAATTTTCTGTACAACTGTTGGTATTCATATGAGTTGGCATAAATGCCACAAATAAATAAATCTAAAGGAAATGCTGTAAATAATGTTTATGAGGTACACAGTTTATAAAAATCAATATAGATGATTGGAAGAGCAGTTGGGGAACTTGAGTAGGTGATCCGGCTCTGTTGAATCTCAGCCTCACAGGGCCTTGTCTATGACCTCAGAGTACTTCTAATCTCTAGTAATTTGATTGAAACTCACTGGCAGCACAGGGCAGCACTGATAACATACAAGCACTTGGAGAGAAATTCCTGGCTCTCAGGTGGTGTTTCATTTTGGCAGTAATGACACTTTGGGCGTATTTTCCTCTCTTGAGAAGATGTAATATGTGAACATTCTGAAGAGAGATGAAGGGGGGGTGACCTGTCTCCAATGCCCTTTTTAGATACAAAATCAGTACAAGAATCCTGGGCACTGTTTTGTTCCCACGATGGTACTGAGCCTGGAGGTTGATAAAGAAACCTAGTTTTCTGAATCTTAGCAGCACACAGGCTGGGTGCGAAGAGTACCAACGCCTCCGGAAAGCGAGGGCGCAGTAGCCATGGGGAGGGACTCACAGTGACCATTGACCATGAGCTTAGAGTGGTTGTGTCTGGGAAAGGACCCGGAGAGGTGGGGCTGGGTGGGGGCAGGGGCTGGTGAGGTTTAGGTGGAGAGGAGAGGAGACGAGCAGGGCAAGGGGCGTGGCTTGTGTTGGAGGGTTCATTGAAAAGATTTTCAATGAAGCAAGACAACTCTAGCACACCCAGAGAATGACACTCATTCCTCTGGGCCTACTGCAGACCAGGCACGGTTCCAGGAATTTTAGATGCAGTCACACATTTAATGCTCACAGCAACCTGCTGAGGAAACTGAAGGCCAGGCAGAGTGAGTGGACTTGGCAATGCTGACTTGGCTAGTGAGGAGCAGAGCCAGGATTTGAACCCGGGCACTTGTGTTGGTGGCTCCGTGTTCTCTTACAGGCTAAGCTACATACTGTCTCAAGCACAAGCTTACAAAGGGAAAAGAGAAAGGTGGGAAGTTAGCATCTTCATATTCAGAATGATAAAGGAGCTGTTCTCCAGTGGGGTGAGAACCTGGGACAGGACCCTTTAAGAGTCTGTCTTCCCCTTGCTGGGCATCAGAAAGTCTATCAATGAAACCTATTAATTACTGAACTGGGAAGAGAGGAGGAGAAACATTCTGTTAGTAGACATCTTTCTGAAAACACCCGAGGGTAGTGATGGCAGGCACAATCACTGTTAAAGTTGGAAAGACACTTTACAGATAGATTATTTAAGACCTGGGATGTCCTATAAAACTAATTTGTAGTCATGGGTGAGCCATGGAAGGGTTTTGAGTAAGGACTTACACCTCAGAAGAGAGCTAGAGGGGAACAAGTAAATCAGTTTGGCCCCAGCAGGGCAGAGGAAGGGCTTGTGTCTCCCAGGAGCCTGTTTGGGTTTGCTGATGGAGAAGACCTGGTATTTTTTCTGGGTCAGTTAGGGCATAGGGCCTGTATGACTCTTATCTCTGCTTCCTGTTAACAATGTGGACAAACTGTCTTTCTCCAAGAAATGCACTTACCGTGAAAGAGAATCAATACTTCACTAAAGTTAGAAGCATACTCATCATCATTATTACGTGTGTGTGTGTGTGTGTGTGTGTGTGTGTGTGTGCGCGCGCACGCAGGTCTGTCTTTCTCCACGCGTGTGAGCTATCACAGGGCAGACCCTTGGCCATGCAGTCTGGGTGCTGTTCCACTTAGTTCCAGGTACAAATAACCCCTCCTACAGGCTCACTTTAGAGAGATCGAGGGTTCTGTCCAGACCATGGCAATACAAGTCCAGCAAAAAAGCATTTCACATATGCTTTTGGGTTGCCCGATGCATATAAACATTATATTTACACTATATTGTAGTCGGTAAGCGTGCAATAGCATTAAGTAATAAAAAATGCACATAGCATAATTAAACCTACTTTATTGCTAAAAATGCATCTGAGCTGCTGGAACGATGACCCCAGAGACTTGCTTGGTAGTAACTAGTCTTTATTTTGTAAAAAGTACCATTTTTGCAAAGCAAGGTAAATCAAGGTGTGCCTGTGAGTTCTCCTCGGAGAGTACCCTGAGGATCTCTGAAAGAGCGCATTGCTGGAGGTGTTGATAGTTATCAGGAAAGACTGAAGGTAAGTTCTAGATTATGATCAGAAAGCACAGCCCCAGGATTGTGGGGAGGACAAAAGAGAATGCGCTCCTAGATATCTGCAGGAAATCAAAGGAAAGGGGTGCATGTAATAAGGTGAGTCTGAGGTATGTGAGACACAGGAGGAAAATGGACTTTCTCCTGCTGAAACCTGGGAGGCTTCATGCAGTGAGCTCTGGGTCATTCTTTGCACCTGTTGGAACCGAACGGAAGGGTTCTCCCCCACTCCAAATCTGTGTGTTCCCATTGTAATTTGTGGATATTTTCTTTTCTGCACCACTCCTGGTCAGCCACTCACAGGTGTGTCCTTGGAGCTCCCCAGTGTGAGCAAGTTTGTCTGAGTGAAATGGAATCATCCTACCTCTGTGAATGTTTCAATGGCTACGTCTTGAATGATGACAAGAAGACATGCTCAGGTACTGACTGTTCCTTGAAGTCCATTTTGGCAGGACAATCTTCTAGGAGTCAGTCTTTATCTCTCCACATCTAAAGCATGATTCCGAGGCCAGATCAGAACCTCCAGGGTTCCCAGCTGCTTTCAGAGGAGTCAGCTCAACTCCACCAGGTATTCTTTCCTCTAGGATCTGATTGATTTTTTCATTGTTTTTCCTTCTGATTAAAACCTCTCCTTAATCTCAGTCTGGATTTTTTATTGTAGTAAAATATAGCTAACATAAAATTTAGCATTTTAAGTGAAGCATTCAGTGGAGTTAAGTACAGTCACATAGTTTCACCACCATCAGCACTTCCCACCTCCAGATCTTTGTCATCATTCTGAGGTTCTGTCCCCATTAAACACAACTCCACATTTCCCTCTCTCCCCCCACTCCAGTCACCCCTCTTCCTCATGCTCCCATTATATTTGCTATGTCTTTGCTAATACTTATCTTTTTTATTTTAGACATCTAGTTTTGTAAGGTAATGTCTTGTTGTAGTTTTTGTTTGCATTTCCCTAATTACTATGATGTTAGCATCATTTTTTGTGCTTAGGCTGAATTGCATTCTTATTTGGAGGGATATATGTTCAAGCCCTTTATTTTATATCCCATTTAAAAAAAATCACGTTTTCTATTTTTTGATTAAGTTTTAAGAAGTCTTTTATATTCTAGATACAAGTCCCTTCTCAGATGCATAATTTGCGTTTTTCTCCCATTCTGTGCTTTGTAAGCTCAACTCTAGTTAGCATCCTTTCAAGCAGAAAAGGTATTAGTATTTTTTGTTTTTAATCATTTTTTAAAAATAAAAGTTTCAGGCAGGAATGAAGGAAATCAAAGGCGGGCAGACAGAGAAAGGAGGAATAAGCACTTTATTTCATTTGGTTTAGTTGTTCATCTTGGTTGTTCCTCACAAACCCAGGTCTTATGCCAGGGACGTTCGTATGTATTGGAACTGTGCTGAACTTCTACTCCACCAGGTTGTACTTTTTTTTGATAGAGAGGAAGAAGAAACACTTTAATTTTATTTTCGCTTTTCACACTGGTTGTCCCCCACCCCCAGACCTGGGATGCAAACTAGGGTCCTTGGGATGCATGTGGGCTGTACTTATTCTGAGGTGGCTGACTTAACCACTATTCCACCAGGGTGTACCAGGTTTTAGTTTTGATAAAGACCAATTCGCCTATTTTATCTTTTGTCACTTGAGCTTTTGGTGTTGGATTTAAGAAATGATTTTCTAACCCAAGGTCATGAAGATTTACTCCTTTGTTTTCTTCTAAGAGTTAGATATTTTCACTTCATACATTTACATCTCTGGTTCATTTGGTTTCTTTTTCTATAAATGGTGTAAGGAAAGGCTCTGACTTGATTCTTTGGCATTTTGATTGTTGTTCGCCAGCATTTGTTGAAAAGACCATTTCACCTATTAGTGGTTTTGGCTCCTTGTTGGAATTCTATTGACTATAAATATGAGTTTATTTTTGCACTCTCAATTCCAGCTATTCTGATCCATATGGTTCTCCTTATACCTGTATCACACTCTCTTGATCACTGTAGATATGTAATAAGTTTTGAAATCAGACACTGTGCTTCTTCCATCTTTCTTGTTGAGATTGTTTTGGCTATCATGTGTCTCTTGCATTTCCTTATAAATTTTAGAACTGGCCAGTTTTCTGCAAGAGTGGCACTTGGGGTTCTGACACTATTGTGTTCAAACTACACATCAATTTGGAGAGTACTAACATCTTACAAATCTTCCATTCAATTACTGTGGGAGTTCTTTGGGTTTATTTAGATCTTTTTTAATTGCTTTCAACAATGTTTGATAAATGATACTATGTGAGTCTTATATTTCTTTTATTACATTTATTCCAAAATATTTTCTTCTTTTTGATCTATTGTGAGTGGATCCTTCTTTAAACTTTAATTGTGCTGCATTCCAGTTTTAATTTTACATGGAATGTTTGAATTAGTATGTCCCAGTGAGCCTTTGCCCTGTAGAGTTAACATGTAGACTCTCAGGCAAGACATTCACTGAAAAATTATCATAGGTTTATTTTGTACTCTGTATAAGGATGATGGGTATGTACTTGGTATTCGGCTGATAACCATCTTATGTATTGACTGATACACAGAATGACTGAAATGGTATTTGAACAGACTGCCGCTAAAAGTTTCAATAGGATCTGCACAAGTCAACAGACTAAATTTAATCAAGTGAATTTATGGCCCCTGACCTGTATCATATTTTTGGGAAAGGGAGGAGAAAATGTAGGAGCAAAGGACCACTTCCTTTCCTCAGGTCAACAGCACTACAGCAGTCTTTCCTATCTGTGGGGGAGATGTCCCAACACCCCCAGTACCACACTCTACACGTCCTGTGCTTTTCCCTTTATGTGCATACCTGTGATAGTTTAGTTTATAACTTAGGCACAGTTAGAAATTAAAAACACCTAATAATAAAGTGGAAAGATTATGACAATATACTATAATAAAATTGACATGAATGTAGTGACCCTCCCGCATATCTTACTGTAGGTGGTATATTTGGGCCATGTTTGAAAGTGGCTGCTGAAACTACTGAAAGTAAACCTTGAATAAGAGGGTGGGGGTGGCCTACTGTATAGTAAGTTCACACTAAATGTCCATAGGTTTTTGGAAACTGACTTTAAGCAAAACAATGAAATCAGGCACTTGAATGACATTGCTATGTTCTTTGTTGACCAGGGTATGTTTTTCTCATCATCAATGTTCTAACAAAGCAATGCTGAATGTAACAACTTTATTTAAGGACCAGCTCTACTCAATTTGATAGTTATACAGAGAGTCCTCAACTTAATGTGGTTCACTTATGTTTTTCGACTTTATATTAGTGCTAGAGGCATAGATATACATTTAGTAGAAACTGTACTTTAACCTTTGGTCTGCTCCCAGCCTAGTTATATGGGGTGACATACATACCCGTGATGCTGGGCAGCAGCAGAGACCACAGCGCCAGTCAGCCACTCTGCAGACTCTTTCCATTTCCAGTAGAGTATTCAATAAGTTATATGAATAGTCAAGATTTTGTTATCAAATAGGCTTTGTGTTAAATGGTTTTGCTCACCTGTAGGCTAATGTAAGTGTTCTGAGCATGTTTAAAATATACTCAATAAACTAAGATATTTGGCATGTTAGGTGCATTAAAATGCATTCATGAATTTCAAATTTGTGTAAATCAAGAAACAACTATATACGAGTCTTCACATTTGCAATTCTACTCTTATTTCTATTAGGCAGCTTCAGTGTCTGTAACATTGAATAGGAATAGATGCCTCACTGATGTACAGAAAGAAACTGGAGTCAGCATGATCGTTGGGTGCTTTGCTTTAATGTCAACACTGACCTGAATTTCTAGTTCCATAGAGTTAATGGGTGAGACTAGAGTTTACAATCCAAGCCATTCACTAGCATAATAAGGTGCCCAGGAACTCAGAAATTATTTAGTTTTAATCCTTCAAATAATTCGACCACACAAAGAGGACTGTTTTCCTCATTTTTCATTTAATAAAGACACGTCACAAGAAGTTTAATTGCCTTGTCCCTGCATTCTTGACTTCCTCCTCTAACAGCCATCTTTATAAAAATCTATTTTGTGTCATGGAAAATGTCATAGAAATACCAACATACAGAGAAGGAATAGGTATGTTTTCACAATGGAAATAATTGAATGAAAGATTTCATGATTTGCTATATCTTCTAATGAGATATCATATTTTTTGTAATTTCATCATTTTAAGTCTATGACAATTTGCTGAAACATATCTCCATGGAAATCTGTGGCTGTGAAGCTACACTGGCATTCTGGGATAATGTCTACTTCTACCTGGAGAGACTGATCAAAACACATATCCTTTCTGGTAGGTATTGTGCATCTGCTTGAAGCCAACCTAGGTACTAAAACTGAGTCAAATATTTTAGGATGTTCCGCAGAATAAAGACCTTATTTCAGAAAGTTTTAGGATGAACATGAGAAATGAACAGCTTTTACCTGTTTTAGTTTAGCGTTCTCTTAAAACATTTTAATAGGCTGTTTCACTTATTAATGTTTGTTAGGTCATACTCTGCTGACCCGAGCAAGGCGACAAAGTTTCAAAGAGAATTTAAAGTTTATTGAAGTATATGCAGGCAGGCCATTTTCAAAATGAAGATGGCACCCAGCTAGGTGAACTTAGAACTTTTGTGCTCTGGAGAGGGAAGTGCCTCTTTTGGGGGACTTTTGGTGGAGGTTGTCCTCAGGTGGTTCTGGAAGATTGATGTCCTTCTTCTGAGCTGATAAAATCAGTCAGGATCTTTCTGAGCCAGAATCTTCCACCTAACTTGCTGGCTAGACATGGTTGAGTAACAAACCTTGAAAGACATTCCTGGAATAAATTCTGACATTATCTTTGGTCATTGTGGTAGAGTGGAATGTGCCCAGGAGCTGGGAAGTCCATTGTAAGTATTAGAATATTTATATGTAAATGTGGCCTATTTTTCCCCCACCCCGAGTGCTTTTCCTTAGCAATACGTGCTCCCAGTTGAGCTCTTGTTAATGGATGCAGCTCTGATGCTGTGACTCCTGGATGTGACTGTTTAGTGTAGAATCTGTATGTGAGTCAGCTGATGAATGACCTGTGAGACCTCGGATGACACAGTGTTGTCATCCTGGCTGGCTAATGGTCATAAAGCGGATTTCAAATTGTAACATGGTGTTGTTTCAGAAACTTAGCAATTCAGTTCTTAAGCCAAAGTAGTATTTTTGATTAATACAGCTCAAACTAATAACACTGTGTCTAGGAACCTTAGAGGATACTATTCCAGGGTGACGGATCCCCTAGGGGTATACAGAGACTCTCAAGGGGATCAGAGACACAACAAGTTTTTTAAAAAGCATTTTCAAAATTCTTCAGGTCGTTACATTCTTCTGCCTAAGATGCTGCTTGGGGTCAGTTGCACTCTTTTCCTGCCTCTCACAAACCACACATTCTCCTAGCTTTATCACAAGAAAGGGTAACTCCCAGTTAGCCTGCAACTTATTAATGTGAATTTCCTGGAAGAGTAAAATATTCTGAGAGCCAATCAAAGGAGAGGTCAAAGATTTTTAAAATCAGGGCTTTATTGACATTATTCCTTTATATCTATTCTATTAAGAGATAATTTTCCAGTTTAAATTTATGTATGACATAATAATTTAATGTCAAAAATTTTAATGTATTTGTTATTTGGACCAATTATGTACTCATGATAGTTGTAATAATAACCTAAGGGAGACGATTTTACAAACAAATCAGGAACTTTTCATCAAAAGCAAATTAATTTAAAAGTAATTTCAATATGTCTATTTGTTGTTTGTAAAAATTTACTTCGGAGAAGTTTAATAGAGTGATTGAGAAAAGATTTCCAAAGTTCAAAGTAGACTAAATCTCTGTGGAGAAAGCACACTGGAGAAACAAATGCCTTCATTTTAAACAGTGACAGGAAGTATCAACGCAGTATGATATTACTGTTACATGAGATGCATCTAAATTTCATTTTCAAAAAGTTGATATTCATAAAACAGGACATTACATATTCTGCAACTAAACTTATACAAAAGAATTGTTTAAATTTAAATTTGTCATTATTTTAGGGGATATGAGCAAAAATGTTTGAAGACTACTGCTTTTTATCATGCTCACTGAATGACAAAATTCCTGAATTTTAGATTAAGTTAGTCTTTCGATTAAAATCAATTCCACTTTTTATTTGCAGTATGAAATTATTTTCTTTTGCTTGTAGTGGAGTGTTTGAAAGTGTGTTTGCAGTTTCTAATGTGTAGAAATAGAAATTGTTGGGCTTAACAACTACCCACTTGATATCGTTGTGGCGAAGCTGGTGGCAAAGGGATATTGACAAGTACATGGTTAAACTGACCAACATTTTTAGCTGGAAATGGGGAGGCTGGTGTAGTTAATGCTCATTCATTCTGTTGCCTCCTCCAGTGTTCTTGTTAATACCTTGCCATTATAAATGTTTGAATGTTACTGTGTAAGTAATAAGAATATTTTCTGGAGAAGCAATCATTTTCTAAGAAAATAAATGTACAGACAGATCCTTACTGAGAGCAAATTTGATGTCTCTAAGCTATGACTGTGAAATGATTAATACGAAAGAAAGTGAAATTTAAATATTTCTTTGCTTTCTAATTGAGTCTATTCATTTTAAGGGTACTTACTCTGGGAACTTTTGACTTATTTTCTCTTGATAGCATTTATAACATAAACCAGTTTCATTACTGAAAGTGTGAATTATACAAGCATGTAACATAAAATGTTCATATAATTGCAATGAGATAAATATAATTTAAAACCGTTTCAATTTTTTCTTATTTTCACTAGAGTAACATTGAAAATGTCATTAGAGGATGATAATGCACATCCCATAGTAGCTAAAACAGATTAAGTGAACAGTATGTACTATTTAAATTCATTCTGATATTAGAAACATACAAATAAATATCTTAATTTGTGAAATGAGATGATTCTAACATTTTCTGAATGAAAAAGTATCCTAATTTACTTTGTTGTTATATTTTATAGTCCCATAAATGAAATTACATATTTGTAAACATTGCTCTAATAAGTAATAAAATCTAAAGTTTTCTTTCTAAATGTTAGTGACAAACCTAAACTTTTATTACTGATGCATATGATTTCTTTCAACTTTAAAGCATAACTTTTAGAAGAAAACTGTCTTTTTAATTGTATTCTACTTAATTCCTCTTTTGGTTTGTATTGTCTTTAGTATAACAAAAAAGTTATCGTTACATATTATCATCATGAATTTTTGGGTAACATATCAACTTGCTATTAACATATTTCCTTACATTAAACATAATTAACATATTTTGAATATATAACCCTTTCTTGTTAATGTGCCGACAGTGTTATTCTTGCTGTAACAAGGTCTGGAAGTTAATCTATGAGTTCAAGTTAAATAAAAAGGTGTTAAACAAGAACAATGTAGGAGAGGGAATAAAAATTATGTAAATTTGGATAAAATAATGAAATTGGTTACTATATGCCCTGGAAAAGCAAAGAAAATATAACCTACATATGTGAGACCAGAAACAGTCAAAAGATAGAAACTTTCAGCAGAAGAAATAAAAAATAAATACATCAAGTCTGTGTATGTTATACAGAACATATATTACTTCACAACCTTTATGAAAGGACATGACTTAGAGCAGTTTTGTTTTCCAAACGTATTTGCTCAGAGAACCACTGAGAAAGCTGTTGCTCTAGAAGGAAGCAGCGCATGCGTAAGAACCAGGTAAGTATTAAAAGAGCGATGATTTCTCAAGAGTGTGAGTGTGTGCAACTAGCTTCAATAAATCATGTCTTGACAATTGGTTGTAATCCTCTGGCTTAGATAGTACTAATTTCTGTCATGAGTCCAGCATATGGAGAATACCAGCAGGTGCCAACATTCCTTAGACATTTCCCATGGAGTCCTGAAAATACAGACACACATACTTTTGAAAACAGGTGTATTACCTGACTGGGATGGGGGTCAAGTTTGGAAAGAATTTGTCAGGGAGACCTGAGTTGTGCACTTGGCAGGTACAAGTGGACAGAAGTGCAGGGACATCATCGGGTATATCAGGTGGCCTTGGAAGCAGGACCAGGGAAGCCTATTGACTTGTTTAGAGTGGGGACACCATGTGAAAGTCATGTTAGGAATGAAGGAAGTTTTAATTTGAGCTGGAGTTTAGATTTGATAGAAAAGGTACTAGAGACCATTTTCATTCCTCAGTGTGCAGAGTAATGCAAGAGAATAAGGTCAAATGATTTGAACATTATTTGTCTGAGATGGGGAAAGCCTCCAGGTGGAAAATTAGCTATTGCTGCACAGTCTCTACTAGATGATACAAATCACTGATGGTACATGCAAAATGTAAAGGAAAAGCTGAGATTAAAAAAAAAAAAAAAAAGACTATAGCTCCATGGGAATTTCTGCCTCTTGCCTAAAAGTGTGGTGCATTGTAACTCTCCAAGCATTTGAAAAGAAGAAGTTAAGAAATATGGTAGAAGAAGAGAAAATAAAACAGTTGTTTACAGGGGAGAAAATATCAAACACCCCATTATTTAAAAATATAAGACTATGACCCCATTGCAATCATATGCTGTAATGGATTAAAGCATGTATATGTTCTTTAAATTGGGCCTCTTGGGCTGCAGTAACAGTTAAATAAGCTGTTAAAAAACTCTGAAACAATATTGACCCCCTATTGCTTCAGAGTGTTCTGCAAACCAAAGGCACAGGGAAGATTGACAAACTCTGCAAACGCACGTTTGCACTTTTATTTGGCTGATGCCGCCAGCCTACCAAATACAGAAAAGAACTTTTCTCTTTCAGTGATGTGGGGACTTTGAGGCTTACACAACGTCCCAGAATTGTGACCTTATTTGATTTGGGCCCCTGTCCTCCAGAGTTGAGACTAACATCACCTGGGCTGTGGAGAGTACTGAGCCTGCTCACACAGACCCTTTCAGGACTCTCCCATTCTAGTTTCTGGCTGGATCTTTTTTGGGGGCAGGAGTGGGTGTGGAGAGGAGACAGCAGGACACTTAGCTGTTTATGATCAGTCTTTCCTCCTCTCCTCTGCAGGTCTAGGTGACTTTAACTTTTTTGAATTTTACTATTTGCCAGGCAAGAGAGAATCAATACAAAGGGTAGCCTATGTGAGTTATGGAAAGGAAATATGAACTGATGGTTTTGCTTTATACCTCTGATTTGCCCCTTAACCCATTTAAAGTTAATCTTGTGATTCCCCTGTTGGGTTCCTTCCAGTCACTACCCTTCTCTCTTGTGCTTGTCTCTCTTTCCCAAATATTAGGGTCCAGGACAATGTCATAAGAGCTCAAATTTCCGCAAGCTTTTTTTCTGAGAGGGACTTTCTTCAGCCTTCCTGTCCTGTGGACTCATTTCCCAACCCCTCTGTGAACATTCTGAGTGGCTGTGGGTACTTTCCGGATTACCATTCCCGATAACGTGAAGCTGAAATGTATGTTGTAGAACAAGGACCGAGGATTCATTTCGTGTGGTGGTTGTTGCTAGGGCAGCTGCTAGGGTCCAGTGATGGCATAATTCAAAGAATTATTCTTCAGTCATTAAGAAGTGCAGTTTATAGGTGTATTAAAGAAAGGAATGCGGTGAAAGGAATAGCAGGAGAGATAGAAGACATATATATCCTGCCCATTCATGAGGAGGGGGCTTTTCAGAAGGTTCCTGATATGCTATAGAATAAGAAAGAAGTGCTTTAATAATCAAAAGCTTAAGCAGTGACTTGACACTTTCAGGTGAGATAGAAGGGAACAAGCCATCTTTACAGAAGTGTGTGAAAAGATAGGTTCTGGTACCAGCTGTGATCTTGAAAGTATTCCATGCTTTGTTCTGGCTTGGGGCAGAATTTACTTCATCCTGTCAGTTTGTTCCCCTGATGATTTTGGACGTAACACAGATGTTAGCAGGAATTCACATCCTTTTCTGATTCTCCCTCAACATTTTCCCCATGACCATATTATGGCCCTTGAAATCCTTGGGGCTAAAACGATCAAGGGTCTATTTTTCTTGAACTGTTTCCATGCTGGACATGGCCATAGATTTCACACAGATTCTGCCTAAGCACCAGAATATTTTCCTAAATAGTCCCTGTTGTAGATCAGGGAGGCAGCATTATCCAGGTTTGAATTGATTTTCATCAAGATTAGTTGTCTTTGGAGTGGGAGTTATGGTTTGGAGACAGGTCCCTTGAAAATGAGAGAGACAAACAAACAAAAAAGTCAACATTACATTAGGATAAATTTAGCAATACATTTAGGATGATAGAGATTTTAGACCAGGTCAGAGCTTTCAGGCCTTAAATCATTTCAGACAAATTCAAGGTAAATTTCAGTTTATTTAAGCAGGGACGCATCACAGGTATCTCCTCTCTCATCTACTAATACACAAGTCAGTAACCTTAAAAAGAAATGAAAACAAAATGCTTAATATTGAAGAAATGGAGCATAGTTAAAGTTGTAATTTTCATACCCGCTTTCTTCCTGTCTTGTATTTAAAACTTAATTAAGATTAAGAGTACGGCGAAGTCATAGTGGAGGAATAGAAGTTAAACACATAACAAAGTCTGGCCTTTCAGTACTTAGGTGGAGTGGAAGACTTCCAGTCACTACTATATTTACTCATTACGTGAGGCTGTTGATGCTAGTTTCAAATACAAAAGAGAATAGTTTTAGGTTTGAAGTATTTAGACGTGACATTTCTGGGGATTATCTCTGCCAGCTACAGCAACTAAACTATTAAACTTTGAGATGTTTACACTGAATCCCCACTGATGTGAGGCATCTTGGGAAAGTCATAAAGCTTCATCAAAATAAACTTGCAGGTAAACCTAGAAGGTAAATAAAAGATTACATGCAGGCATTTCTGTCCTTGAGAACAGGGGAGAAGGAAGGAGGAAGCGAAAGACTGAGAAAGACAAGAGATACGATAGCGTGAAAGTGGGGTCAGGGGGTGAGCAGCCTCTGAGGACTGTCACCCCAAGCGTTTGACCCCTTGTGTATTTATTGTCGTTACACAAGGAAGCTGTTCTTCGAAAAAACACAAGATATAAATCTTCCATGTTTACAACCATTGTTCGCATAGCTGAAGTCACACACAAAAGGCTATATGTACAGTTACACAATGTTTTAGCTAACTGGCTAAATTTTAACTTCTTAATAAGTCTCAACAGTACATTAGAAACCCTTCCAGGCAAGGATTTCCTTGCTGGAGGGCATCTGGCATTCCAGACACCAAGATTTCTGTTTCACTTCCAAGGCACTGATTTATCTAAACTAAGCTTTGCCCTTATTGCTCCCCACAATTGCAAAGAGTGAGTTAGAGGCAGAAGACACCAAAACATTTCAAAATGTGCCACCACAGTATGCACACCGGAAATATACTTAGGGGTGCTTGAAGAAGATATACTGATATATAGCATTTAACCTAAATGTTAGAAACCTGTGAGATCAGACAAACCATGAGTAGAACTAATGATGCTTAAGGCAAGTTAAAAGAACAAAGACCACATTTTACCTGAATTTAACACATGCACAGATAATGTGATGTTCCAGAAAGCATGAATCTCTTTTGGTTCGAAATACTTTCATGGGCATGCCCTGATGACAGAGCAATCTACACACTTGGGAACAGACTCACATACATCCCATGGTCCTGGGTTCAAGAGCCAGGGCCAGCGGGGAACAACTACTGTGAACAACTAAATAAAAATAACTAAAGTGTTTCCTCCTCCACAGTCTTTCTGCCTGTTTGCCTACTCACCTTCATTCCTGCCTGCACATTTCCTTCAAAAAATAAAAATTGAGAGAAAAGAATTTTTCTTTTCTCAACCAGAATAAACTAGATGGAATACTTTTCATTTATGTTTTAACTTGATGTGGAAAAGAATAAGTTGGTGTTTAGAGTGCTGGTTAAAGACAAAATGACCCTTTCGTAAATGAGAAAATTAATTATTATTTTTTTAACCTCTGACATTCAGAGTTACCTGAGGCTCAACCATTGAGATGAAGAGTTAGGAGTCAGTAGATTGTTGGGCCCCATTCTTTGATCTTCTTCTTTTGATGTATGGGCTGAACATTGAAAAGATGGTCCCTTCCAACTTTAGCAATGAGATTACCCTTTTCTTATGTACTTTTTCTTGCATGAGTGCATGGCCCAGGTTGGTTCCTGGTTTGAGGGCACTTTTCACTTATGTGGCTAGTGCTGCCGCAGTATCAAGGGGCTTTTATTGTGATAGAAGACCTTTTCCCTGACCCCAGTGTAAAAAGTTAGTCTGTCGGTATTACAGCATTATGGAGGCTGTAGCTACATCATCTTCTACGAGACTGCAGCTATGTCCTGTTATCATGACCAAGGACAAACAAGCATCGCCTCCCTACTCTGCAGTTGTACATAACTGGTAAGAGTTGCCAGTAGAAGCCACACATAGCCAAGGAGATGAATCTTTACTCCAGAGTATGAAAGGAGCTCCCCTAGAACCCCCATGGCTCAGCTTTGGGTAACAATACCCCTGAGCCCTCACCAGTGCTTGAAATAAAGTGCTATTTTCTCTACCTTCCCGCGCCTGATTGTCAGTCTTCTCGCCATCTGGAAGCTCTGCCATAGCAATATTTCTATCCATATCTGGATGTCAATTCTTCTTATTGATGCTTCAGTAAGCTGGCTGCAGTTGTTGACAAAGGCAGCCATTTAAATTAAATGTGAGGTTTATTTTTCCTTGCTTTGGAGCCCTCTATTCCCTTATGATTCCTTCTGTCACAGTTTGGTTATTATGGAAGTAGAATGGTATTAAGGATTGAAATATTAATAAGATTTGGTTAGAAAGAAAAGTTATTTCTGTAAGAAGAAGCTGTAAAAAGAGAAGTCACTATTATTTCTTAATTTAATAGGAGAGGGAAGGGTGACCAAGAGTGGCTGCAGTGGGTCTTCACAGGCAGAGGGCCCCTGGAAGGAGGGGTGTGGTTCTGCCTCTCAGATCATCAGCAGTTCTGAGCCAGTGCTGCTTAGAAAGACTTCAGTTTACAAAACATCACCTTTAATTTGGTCGAGTATGAAAAACCTAAAATATTTTAAGACAAATAATTATATAAATATTTATTTTTATCAGTTTATTCTGTTTCATTTTAACTCTTGATTGATTCCTGTTGGCAGGTTAATGATTTTAGTTTGCTGTAACTTCCACAATTTCTTACTCAATTTAGTTTAAAGGTAAACTAAAACATAAAAACAATAAATACAGAAACAATAGTTTTTGTAAACAGAAAGACCTTAAAAATGACCATGTGACTACAATACAAATAGCAACTTAACTTGAAACTAGATTTTAGAATAACAATACATTACATAACTTTAGAATGTACCTATTGTTATACTTTTATATGAACACATATTAAGAAACTCAAGCATCAACCTGTTTTGACAATGATTCCCATAAAATTGCATTATGACAAATGAATCCAGTTTATTTAAGGTTTTTACTGTCACAAAGAGAAAGCAATTTTTTTGTATGAGTTATCTTAGGAACTCTCTAAGATTTCCCATATTTATGTATTTTTAAATCCTTTATATTCAGACTTTCAGTTTAGGGATGTCCGGGAAGTTGTCTTAAAACACAGTAAAAGTAATATTTGGCTTTTTATTTTACCAGAGGCACAGACTTTTGGTAGAACTCAGTTCGTATTTCTACCCTTAGTAGAGACTTGTTGGGGATAACTTGCTTTGTACCACAAACATTATAGGTAAGCTTTTAAACAATTTAAAATCTGTTATTAAGATTGACCACAATTCAAGAATACTTTTTTGTTATTGCAGATGAAAGAAACTAAAACCTGAGTTTATGTATGGGAGCATGCCATTTAATTTAACTTAAATGTATTTGATTTCATTCAAGCGGACTATATTTTGGATTACCCTGTTTCATTTTTAAATACATTTTATCTCCTTTTATGTAAATATATTTCCCTATTACTATATTTCTTCCGTACTTAGAATTTTTAAACCTTAACCCCTTGATTTTTAAACCCCTGTAAACAAGACAAACCAATAGTTTATTTTATCAGCAATCTTCCAGACTATTCACAAATAATACACTTCCCTCTAGGCAAATGTCCTAGGTTGCTTATGACATGTGTTTTAAGATCTTAAACTCTTAGTTTTTTCTGCTAGATGTTGATTTAAATTTAAGAATGAAAATCTTGGTAGTGCTCACTTGGCAGTGAGTCTGCCATCATCAGGGAAGCACAGGGGAAAGGAAACAGAGGCAGTCCTCCAATCAAAAAGGCATCAAAGTGGTGCCAATCTGACACCCTCCGATCACTTTAAAATGGGAACCACTAGGCCACCATGGATGGGGATAAGGGTTACCAGACTCCTTAAAAACCTCAACTGAAGCTCCTCACAGCCATTCCCCTCCTGTAATATGGCCCATTGTTACCCTGTCTCTTACAGGATGTACAGTCTTCAATAAATCTCACTTGCTTTTGTTTTCAACTGACCATGCTACTTTCTTTGTTCACCGAGTGGGTAGACATGATAAAATCTCTCAGGCTCACAAAAACCCTGAAGCAAGACCCCAAGATCCTTGCAGTAACATGCTACATGGCAACCATAAGGGGCAGTGAAAAGTTTCTTGGAGCGGCCCTTTTGCCTCCCCTTTTTCTCTCATACCACTCTGGGTAAACGCATCTCTTTTCTGCAACCAACCATGTAAACTTCACTGCTGTTGTGCCTTCTACCTCTTCCCTGACTCACTTTGTCTTTAAAGACGGTCGTGCTAGCATGCAACTTGAGCAGGTGCTTGTGTCTGTTTTGAATAAATATCACTTTAAACACAGCACATTGAAAGAAAAAGAAAGTTTTATTTGGAACAGAGAGAAAGGGGTAGGAAAAGAGAGACAGCAAAAAGTATCTTCACAAGGCAGGGTTAGAAGTGGGTAGGAGCTCAAGAAAACCCAACCCACATTCTTCGAAATGTGCACATATTTATGAGGGGTCTTTGACTTGAACCCCCACAACTCTACTGTAGGAGCATTTCTGGGCAGGGATTTCCAGGAGGTGGGCTGTCTTTTGCTAGAACGGGTGTTTCCCTAAGCGTGCATTCTCACTACCAATAATTTAATCTATTATAATGATCTAATGAATAAGTCCACATACAAGCTTATGCTAAGTTTCCTATAATGACGTCGAGGTCAATTGCAGGTAACTGTGAATTACTGCACTTTTTCAGCCAGCCAGCCTGGGCAGTTAAGGCATCTGCAGAGATGCATCACCTTATCTATTCATTTTGAGGTCTAGTTTTGTAAGGGAAAAAAGCCTGCCCACCGCTTCCTACCAGCCATGAAGAAAGTTGTAAGGACCACCTGAGTGAGCAGAGCCATAAAACGTCCTGCGGTCTGAGCTTGCTCAACACTGCAGGCAGCTGATAAGTCACCAACAGCTGAAGAACTTCCCTAATTACTTGCACATGGAATCTTGTGTGTGTCCTACAAATGGAATCTTGTGTGTATCTTGCAAACATGAGTCTTGTGTGTGTATGTAGCCCATGTGAAGGATTTATAATTAAATTCCTTAGGTTCACGCTTGTAACCCCCCACCCTGATTTACACCTCTCTGTGTGCCCACATCTGCAATACATGCTCAGATTTTGGAGAATACTCCATCACCCGTCAACGTAATAAATTTGCCAAAGCTTCAAAAGAGTGCTCACTTGGTTTGTCACAGAAGAGCTGCAACAATTTGTGTTAGAAATTTATTGTTTCCTTGGTCCTTTGGTGCCTAATTTGTGTCAGTGCCTTATCTAACATTTTTAGGACCTTGTTTGTCGCGGCACCTCTCCTGTTCCAGACCCACTTCTAGCCAGCCTAGCTCACAGTTACATCTAAGCATTTGCTTAGAAAAACCACAAACTGGCATAGATATTTGTCACTGCAAGATCAGAGACCCAGCCTCTACCCTGTTTCCCCACCATATTTGTTGTATCTCTGTTACAGCTCTCCTTGCCGACAAAAGTCAAGTGTGTGCTCATTTAGAAGTATTGAAGGCAGTTTTTATTATGTGCAGGCCCAGTTGGAGTTTTCTCCAAAAAGTCTGAGTGAGCAAGGCAATTGAAAGTACATTGATATAGGGTTAGAAGGAGCGCAGGAGAGGGGAGGTGCAAATTAGAATGGAAATTACAAGAGGAACTCAAGTTAGTTATTTGTAAATTCTTCACGTGGGCAACACACACAGGATTCAACACAGGATTTAATTTGCCAGACACATATTTGCAAGATACACATAAGACTCCATTTTCAGGTAATAAAGAAAAGTTCTTTATCTACTGGTAACTCATTAGCTGTCTCATGGCATTCCAGCAAGCTCAGACTGCAAGGCACCTGTCAGCCAGGTAAGTCTACAGCTGGCCCATGGTGGCTAGAAGCTGTGGACATGGCTTTTCTTTTTTTTCTTCTACATCTCTTTTGCAGACTTCTTAAGGGGGTGGGGGTTCTGGATGGGCCACACCCTTGTGGGAGACTGAGGATTTGAGAGTTGCACCTGTTTTGATGGGCATAGTTGGAAAGAAATGGTTTGAACTGGAGTTGCTAGCATGCAGCCAGGGTGATGCATGTGTAATTCCAGGAGTAAAAGAATGCGTTCTGTATGACAATGGTGGTAGAGAACAAAGGGATCTATGAGCACCAATTCCTGAAGCCATCTTGTCTTGGTTTAGCTAACTAGAATAAATGAAGGAATAGTTGCAGGGCATGTGGACAGAAGCTATGGGATTTACTCTGGGAAGAAGCAAGCCCTTAAAAATGCAAATGTAAACTATGGGGCGATACTCTGGGATGGAGAAACAGGTTTTTGTTGTTGTTTTTTTAACTGGCCAGTTTTTCTTTTCAGACTCCTAGAAGAACTGCAAGTGCTTAGGGTTTGGAAGTAAAAGGAAAGTAGAATGTGGAAGAGGAATTCTGAAAGGAGGCAGGTTTAAGGGACACAAAAGGGAAAATTCTTCACCTCTCCCACTTCCCTAAGTAGAAAGCATATCTACAGCATGATAGGACAAGGGCCCCCCAGAAAGGCATGGGTGATGCCATTTTGGGGGGATTCTCCATTGGCCTTTGTCTCATTGTTTCCTGGCTGTGGTGAGGCAGGTCCTAGGCACTTTATTGTCTCTTCTGATAAGGATCCCCATTGTTTTGACTAATCTGCATCAACATCTCAATGAATTTCTACATAGACTCTTTGTTTCCAAGGGCTCTGAGTGAAAGGCAGCAGTGCCAAGCTGCGAATCTGAAAGTCCATCCTGCCTCCAAGATGCAACAACCCCAAACCCCCTTATAAAATAGCCAATAGCCCTTCCCTGGGGGCTGGCCTACTCCTTTACTGAGCTAGCCTGCTTCAAAGTTCCAAGTAAACCCTTTTGGATATTTTGTTACAAAGTCACCAGTGAGATCAAAGAGACACGGCAGAAATTATTAATTTAGGAGGAGATTTATTAAACTGGCAACTGTGGGGGTGTTAAGAAAACCCAAATCTCACAATAATCTGTGTGGGTGGCTCAGGGTTTAAATACATATAGAGAGATGCAGAGAACAAAGGCAGTTAATAATTTTCGACAGGCACAATCGTGGCTTCCATAGTCACATTTTTAACATTTTTCCATTGTACTAGGAATTATCTGCAATTCTCCTAAAGCCCCGGGTGTGTCGGGATGTGTGCTTAAGTGATCCAAAGTAGAGGTCAGTTTGCATAAGTAAAGGTCACACCCTTACGGAAACCCCTCCAGCCAAGGTCCCACTGGGAGGGTCCAAGGTTTCTGTTTCTCTGCCAGAGGATTCTCTAGAAAGCCCCCGCCCCAGGGCCCTGTGGTCTTTAGAGAAATCCAGTAAATAAGTTTTCCCAATTCCCTGTTTGAATTTGAAGTGTCTCTCCGGGCACTCCTTCCAAGTTCCCAAACCAAAACCCAATACCCTTAATCTTTGGGGTAATTTAACACAGCCTATAGGTATCAGAATAGGGATTGATATGGAGGTCAAGTCCAAACTCTGGAAAGGGTGAGCAAGAGTGAAGTCCTCACGCGTGGCTCCCAGGACTTGGGAGGATTATGAGGGAAGCCCCTTAACCCTCCAGGCTGGTTAGAGTCCAGTGGAAAGAAGCATGGGAAAACAATGGGACACCTTATTTTTCTGCAGATATGGAAAACCAGTCTGTGACCTCATATTCTCCTTTGGATGTATCCTGAAAAATTGGGAGATGTTTAACCAGAAACCCTAAGAAAGAAAAGATTGATGTTTTTCTGTAACAATGTCTGGACACAATAAAGATTAGAGGAGGATGTTTATTGGTCAGAAAATGGGACCCTAAATTTTTAAGTATTAAACTAATAAAATTGGCTTTGAATTCTCAAATAGATTTTACAGATTATCTTTGGTGAAACTGCAGGTTTTGTTTACAGGCAGGCAGAGCCTGGCCATTGTAATGTAAATATAAAGCAGAAAAGACCTCTGACTTTAAAACGAACCTCCCAGGTGAATACTAGCTAATTCGGGCTTCAGAACATTCTTAATTTTCAGTGGTGGGATTAAATCCAAGTTTTTTTCTCTGTGTTCTAACATTCAGCTTTAAAATAATATTTTGACTTCATGACTTGCCCTCTTGGGAAATCTTGCATATGCATCTCTTAAGCAAGGTATGTGGGACTCTGTTTATATGTAAACAAACTCCTCACATTGGAGTATACTCTAAAGAACATAAAAGAATAGGTTTCTTTTCAGGAAAGTACTAAAGGAAGTAACCTTGACTTCAGTTAAAATGGCTGTAGGGGTCAGAGACCCGGGATTCCAAATAAAGCTAGCAAAATCGGTCAGTATTTACTACACTCAAGACTCCTAGTCTTGTTTCCTCTGCAGAAAAACTTGGGGAGGCTGACTTTTCAGATATGTGTGACTTGTTGTATCTGGGGACACATTTTCTTGATCTTGCTTGACTTTCTGTGATTAAGATGTGCAGTTTCTATGGTGGAGCTGTGTTTCTCCCGGTGTCTTGATGCTTTTGTCTGATGGACTTTCAGCCTAAAGAAGTCGTTCTAATGTCATGGTCCCTTGAGACTTTTGCCTTCTGTTCTCAGTGGAGGACTTTTCTGCAAACAGGATTTGGCCATAGGTGAACCTTGTTACTGGATTAACCTTGTTTGTTGCTGGGAGTAGATTTCTTCTGGGTCTGTCCTTGGGCTAAAGTGCTGCTGGTTTGGATGCATCAGTACAAAATTGAAAAAAAATTATAAATTTTACATGCTCTCCAGACTGACTCTTTCATTCCCCTGGCTTTAAATGCCATCTGTGTGGTGACGATTCCTAAATTTATGTCTCTAGCCCCAACTGATACTTCAGACTTGGAAGTTGCCAGAAGAGTCTTTCACAGGCATCTCATACTTACTGTATCTAAAACAGATCTCCCAAATAACTTCTTTCATTTCTCTCCATTTCAGTAAATATCTTCTTTTCACACAACTTGCTCAATATGAAAACCCTCTATCACTTCCCCCTCTCTTAATATCACCACGATCAATAACCCTATTGCTTCTATCCCTAAGTGTATCTGAATCCATCCCTTCACTTTCTAAGGCCTCTGTAGCACTGGCACCCACATCCCTCCTCTAGAAGACTGAGAATCATCTCTGTCCCTCTCTTGTCTTTTACCTTCTTCTAGTCTATTCTTCACATCCCAGTTATGGTGTGTTTTGTTTTGTTCTGAATGAAAGGTGAAGGCAGGAGTGAAGGTGTAACTAGACAAGCAGAAAGGAAGCAAGAGAGAGAAGGAAGAAGCATTTATATATCCTATTTAGTTGTTCATCTTGGTTGTTTCCTCTGGCCCAGTGTCTCAAACGCAGATCTTTGGGATGTGGATTAATTCCTAAACTATCAGGGTATGCCCTTATGTAAGCTTTCAAAAGGAGAACGAGATAATGTCATTTCCCTATTAAAATGGCTGTTTACTTTGGCCAGAGCTGCCTGTGGAAGGGTTTGAGTGTAAGGACCTCCCCCCACCCCACCCAGGCTTGCAATACAGTATCTCTTGCTTTTCTTGACGCCGTTGCTGAGGTCTCTTCTCACTCTTGTTGGGAGAATAGATGGTGCACTGAAGCCAACTTTTGGATCAGAGAAAAGTCTGCAGAGCCCATGAAAGCCAGTGGTGGCCATCTGCAATCCTCGAGGATCTGCAGGTGAGAGCGTCTTGGCCTTCAGTGTGCCCAGGAACAGACTGACTGGAGATGATTCCTGCCTTCATTCTAGAATGTCCATCCAGACAAACTGAAAATCCTAACCCAGAACTACTGGGTCGGGAGTCCCTGCTGTGTCCATGATGTGCATGTGGTCACTTGCTGTCACCCACCAGAGGCACGGCAGCCAGGTGACCCTGCCAATGAGTCTGGAGGACATGGTAGCAGCTCTACCCAGAATCCCACTGTCTTATAAGGTGTTGCAAAAGCATCTCCAAGTATTCAAGTCTGCTTGTTTTTCGTGTTGTACAGCGTACAATAGAATTTCTTTTCGAATTGGAATGCTGACAACATGATGGATGCAACACTGATGACTGATGACGAGGAATGTTATCCTAAGACAAAGGTGCTGAGAGACGAGTGTGCCGGGTCCTGGGATTCTTAGCAGGAATGTGGTTCTCCTGCCTTGCTTGTCTTTAATTTTCAGTCACTTTACTACAGTTTCGTCTTTTAAAATTCTTCGGACTTCTAAGCTTCTGGGAAATACTCTGGATTACTGGAGTTATTGCTTTCATTCTGCAATTCTGCTTCATGGGTTTTAAATGTCTTACTTTATTGATGCTTTCTTTCACCAGGGCTTCTAAATCCAAGGGTTCCTGTATGTGCTTTTAAAAGAAAGATGTCCGTATTACACATTAGCTCTCACTTTATTGGTTATGGGGAGTTCAGTATGAAGCTCAGCGGAATCTTCAGATGTTGCTGGATTTACTTAATGTCTGGCCTTAACTTCTGGTCTTTTTCTAGACATCAGAACTGGGTTTTGCTCCCTGACCCCTCCATGGCCAAGCTTCAGAGTGGAAGTCAGCAAGAGACAATGTTCATATGCAGATGATTTTGTTCAGCATGTAAAGCTGAATTTCAGGAGCTTTTCTCATTTTCAGTATATATTTTGTGAAGAGTGGTGTCCTTTATGGTTTCAGAGAGAAGACAGTTTCTCTGGGCACGACTGTGATTGCAAACCATAGAAAAAATAGAAAGATGGAGCAACTTCATCATACTTTCGATATTTAGATACTGTAAACTATTTTTTTTAAGGAAAGTTGTAGGCAGGAGTGAAGGCAAGCAGAGACAGATAGGAAGAGAGAGGAGGAAGAAGAATTTATTTATTTTATTCAGTTGTTCATCTTTTCTGCTCCTGTGACCCCAGCATAGGAACCTGGGTCCTTGGGATGTACGTGGAATGAGCCAGCTGAGGGCAACTGACCAAAGCGCTACTCTGCAGGGTGTGCCAGGTCCTATAAACTATTGCAATAACATATCATGACCTTTATTTGGTTACAGTGACTATTGCTAAAAGCATTAGAATGGATTTTCAGAGCTCTATGTTAAAAAAATGCTTACTTGAAATTTTTTTGGATACTAGAATGTGGTTTAAGTGTTTATTACAATTTTTAAAACATTCAATGAGTTCAAGAACCCCATGTTAAAAAAATCTGGAAGTCCAATCTATTGTGCATGTGGATATTTATTATATGTCAAGGTTGACAGATGATTTCCATATTATTTATGTATATTCCTGATGATGATACTAAGACAGCACCTGAATAAGTAGACTAGTGGCTTTAGAGGAATACAGCTATTTTCTGCTGATACTGTTTTCAGAATACTTTTCATATTACTTTAAAACACATGTCATCTCCAAGTAGTTTCCTCCAGCACCAACTTTTAAAATTGATATTCTCAGACATTCCTAAGATTTTCATAAATTCATATATTTTTTAAAAGAAAGGTGCGGGCAGGAATGAAGGTGAGCAGAAGCAGGCAGGAAGAGAGAGGAGGATGTAGCACTTTATTTATGTAACTGTTTTTCTTGGTTATTCCCCCCACCCCTGGCCTGGGATGTGGAGCCTGGGTCCTTGAGATGTTTTTGGACTACATCAGTGGCCTTATCCATGAGGTCATGGGGTGCATAAAATTTAGCATTTTGAAATGAACATTTAAAATCTTACATATGTAGCAAATTTTCTAAGTAAAGATTAATTTACTGAGAGGACACATTTTTAATATTGTAGTATTTTCTATAATATGTTAGCAACACAGAGACTAACGTAAACGAAAGTCCATAAAATCTTCCATTGTACTTTGAATAACATCTAGAATTCTTATTATTTCTTACACAAAAGTTTACTATTTTTCCTGTGCCTATCACTCCTGTTCTTCCCTAGTTGAACTGCATGATTCCACCAATGTGATATCAACTGTTTAAATTTTTTTTTCAAGCAGGTTTAGGCTGACAGTTTTTACCTAATCATTTTAAATTTAATATGTTCATCAGTCACTGGAGAGTTTATGCATACATATAAAGTTACTGTAGCTATTCTCTTTTTACCTTGTTTATTATCTGAAGTGTTTTCAAACATGAAATGTTAGCTTTGAGAAAAATACATTGATTTGTCTTGAAGAAGGAAACGAAGCTTTATTTTTTAAATGACAGAAAGAAAGAGGGCCGGGAGGAGGGAACATGGGCATCTATTATGCTTTCTGTTAATCTTTGAAGAAATTTATTGGTCAAGGCCTAAATTAATTTTACATTTTGTTTATGTTGGATTTGAAGTTTTTCTAGTTCCGTGTCTCCGGTTATAGAAAACTGATTATCTCACAGTGCATTTTAGGGGATGTTTTCCACTCTGAAATACCTTTTAGAAAATGTGAACATTTGGATTTATAATTTCTTTTCTTATTTGTGAATATAGGCTCCTGGTATGAGGAGATGGTCGATAATAGAAATAAATCTGTCTTTGGACATAGGAGCTGGAGCTCAGAGGGAGAGAAGGTGTACATTGTCTGAAGACGGGGCTGTGATGGTTGGTTCTGTGGACAGTGCTGTGGTGTGATCAGAGCTGAGAGCACGATTTAATGACATCGTCTCTGTAGAGGTTTAAATCAGTTATGCGAATGTTCTGATAGAAGATGGGTGATTGGCAATTTGATGACATTCAGGTATAATTCATATTTAAGTATATTCCATTCAGAAGTTCTATTGTAAATTCTCTAGTGGCACTGAAGAAAGGTGAATTAATTTTTCAGTATCATTGTAAATATGTCTGCCTACTAATGTAATTTTCCTTTATCCTTGTTAGAATATAAATATAAAGATTTTTGTTTAAAAAATAAATAATAATAAATATTGAATAGAGTTGAATATGTTATTGTTTTATCTTGTATTCTTAAAATCTGCCTTTCAAACTGTTGTTCTTTGACAACACTGGAGCTTCTGAGATTCTATGTCTTTGCTCTAATGTAAAACTCTGTATATAGAGAAATAATTTATTTTAAAATTAATCTTTTTTTTTGCTTCCCCCTATGAGTACAGCTCTGTGGTTTCTGAGAACTTACAAAGCCATAGCTATAGTTCTAGGTTCAATTGTGAAATATATTCCAGATCGGGAGAGATGAATAAGTAATCAATCAACTACAATATTTAGCGGTAAGTGCCTACGTAGGGAAAATACAGGAACATGTAGAAATATTCAATGAAACTTGGAGAGAAGGTGTTCTGGGGAATTAACGTCTATGCAGACACATCAGCTATAAAGAAAGTTTGTGTGCAGAATGTACTAGGTCTTAGAAATGGTGTGAGATAGTCCAGAGGAGTTGAATTTAGCTGCTCTTAGGGTATTGAAATGTAGTTGAGAATCGGTATACTAAATACTACAGGGAGGAGGGTAGTTTTGATGAAATTAGACATATTTGCAGGTAGATCATAAGTTGTACAAGAAGTTTGGACTTAACTTCTTAAGAGCACTGGGAATCCAGTGAATGGTTTTAAGAATGGCAGCAGTATGGTCTTATTTGTTATTTAGAAACATTCCCGTGACTGCAATATAATGAATGAAGAAAGGAAAGCTAGGGGACAGGTGTATCAGTTAGGAAATTATTATGGTAATTCTGGTGAAAGATGACAATGGATGTTAACCTGAACCAGGATATCGATAAGGAGAATGGAAGTAAGCAGACAGACTCTAGAGATACTTAGGAGGTGGAATAAATAGGACTACTACCTTATTATTGATCAGATTGGGGATGAGGAAATGGAAGTTTCTGAGTGATGTTCATATGTTTAGCTTTAGCTGTTTCACATTTGGATTTTGAGCAGTTTGCAATTTAGTTGTTTCCGATTAATTTTTCTTATTTTTAACTTGATACATTAAATGTGCAGTTAGAGTAAACACACCTTTCTGTCTGCCCTTCCCCCAAATGTCTATTAGTTTAAATCTGTTGTAGGATGATGAATTACTTTTAAGAAAATGTGTCTTAAGAATTAATCCTCCATTAAAACCAGCGGTTTATATGAATATTTTGTTTTTCTCAATAGTGTTACTATTTTTTAAGCAATTGTTAAGTATCAGTAGAAAATATCAAGTAAACAAATTAATATATTGTGAATTTTAAAGAATTTGGAAAATGAGAAGTTTATTTCTAACTAAACTTAATACTGTTTTTTTTTTTTTAAGGAAAGGTGCAGGCTGGAAGGCAGGCTGCAGATAGACAGGCAGATAGAGGCATTTCATTTTTTTAGTTGTTTATCTTTGTTGTTCCCATGACCCCAGGTCATGCACTTGAGTCTTTGAGATGTACGTCAACACTGTTTGGAGGCCTTACCTGCTAGACCGCCAGGTGTTCTGTTTAGTACATTTTTTACCAGTTTTATCTTCTGACTCTATGCTATGTTCAGTGCCTTTTGGAGATCCTTTTGGTTTTTATAAATTAATCATAGATTTCAATGAGTGTTTTGGCTACACAAGAGTCTTTGCTATTTGTTTAAATATTTTACTATTCATATTTGAATATATTCAAATAATTCCTGTAAGGATAAAATACGGTATCAGCTGATGTTTTTGAATTGATACTTCAGTTACCCAG
The DNA here is from genome assembly GCA_004363575.1 of Solenodon paradoxus. Lineage (NCBI taxonomy): Eukaryota > Metazoa > Chordata > Mammalia > Eulipotyphla > Solenodontidae > Solenodon > Solenodon paradoxus. Next base: position 51,404 of record RJWH01006372.1, read on the forward strand.
CAGAACGTGCTGCAGAGTGTGGGTGATCTCTGCACATCATCACTAACAATATTTCCCGTAGTGGTAAAAGCCAAGGAAAAGCTGTTGTTCTCAAGATTCTGAAATAATTATCTTAATTCTAGTTCTTTCCATGTTTATAGGTCCTTCTTAATTCATATCCTTTATTGGTTATTTTTGTTTGCTGACATTGACTAATTTTTTATATTGTTTTATCTGTCTTTGTTAGTTTTGGCTTTCCAAGCAGAAAAACCCATGGGGTTGACCAAGAGAGGTCCAGACCCCGTGGGTTCAGGGTCGCTCCACATACCAGACAGGCAGTGAGTAAGCAAGTTGTGGGTCCATTAGTGGGGAGCAGAGAGAGAGAGGATGGAGCCAGCCAAGGGAGGCTGACTCTGTTTGCCTTGCCAGTGGCCTGAGTTTTTAAGGGAAAATCCCACATGGTGAGGGTGGGGGATGGAGAGAGGAGTCTGTTCTGTGTGCCCTTCCCAAGGTTGAGACCAGGTGCACAAACAAGGGGACCACAGTCCTCAGTCAAAGGTAAATGATATCTGAGATGCTCTTAAAGTTTAAATCTTAATTTCCTTTCACATTAGCTTTCCTATCTTAACAATAGAATAGATTTAAAATTGAACCTCCCTTATGTTCACTCATTCAAAAAATATTGACTAAGATGCCCTGTGGACCTATGCTGGTTGTTTTTAATCACAGCTATACCAAAACCACTTACTTTTATATTTAACACGTAACATTGCTTTACAAGATAGGAAAGAGGCCTTAGAATCCTTGTTTTTCTCTACTTGCTCACTTGCCTAACTCTGTTGTGGATTCTTTGAGTGACCCGAACCCCACGGCCTTCTGTTTTATAAATAATTGCTTTTAAAAATTCAATTCAAATCAGTCTTCAAATATATCCCATGTAATAGTAATATCATACTGAGTCAATACCTCCTAATATTACTTAAAGTGAAAACATTTGTTTTTTTCGTTGTACTTTCTGCACAGAAATTTATTCTACTTTGAATCTTGGAAATCTTTTCCCAATCATTCAATTAAACTTTTGTGACGTAAACAACAACAGACAGTTACATTGAAATTACTTTTAAATTAATTTTCTTTTGATGAAAATTTCCTGATTTTTTTAATAAAATTGTCTTCCTTCATTTATCACTTCAACTACCCTGAGCCTATAATTGGTTCAAGTAACAAAGACTTCGACATAAAATTATTAAAAATAAGAAGTAAATTTAAACAGGAAAGTTATCTCTTAATGAAACAGATGTAAGGGAACAGTGTATAAGAAGTCATTTTAGGAATTGGCTCTCCGGAAATTTTACTTTTCCTGGAAATTCACATTAGTAAGTTGCAGATTAAGTGGGAGGTATCCTTTTCTTATGAAAAGCTAACGAATGTGTGATACTGAAGTGACAGGTGGAAAAAGAGTGCAGTAGACACCAAGTTGCATCTTAGGCAGAGCAATGTCAGGACCTGAAGGATGTGGAAATTGATTTTTAAAACTTTCTGTGTTCCTCAGTTCCCCTTGAGAGTCTCTGCATACTCCTAGATTTCTATCACAATTAACTAGCATCCTCTAAGGTCCCTAGAAACATTATTGGTAACGTGTGCTGTACTCAGAAAAAAATACTCTTACTGAGTTACTATTTTGGCTATAGAGCTTGTTTTGAGAGTTTCTGAGCTACTCCATTCTGAAATCTGCTTTTTGACCACTTAGTTAGCCAAAGTTTAGAACACTGTCATCTAAGCTTTCACGGGTCATTCATCACAGATTTTAAACTACGCAGCCACATCAAGGAATCACAGCGAAAGATCTCCATCATTTTTAATAACTCTGCTGGGAGCATATATTGCTATGGAAAAGTACTAGGGAAGGACATAGGCAGATTCTACATGTAAGTATTAATAAGTGGAACAACGTATTCAAAACATTTTAAAACAATTCATATTTAAAAAAATTAAAAGCTGTTAATTGCTAATGTTAATCTTAAAACTTTATGAAATAGTTTATCATGTGGCACATCCTGAAATGTTTGGCTCAGCTGTTGTACATGGGTTGTCTTCAAGCAGAAGGAGAAAACCTTCCAGAAAGGATGTATTTGCTGTCCAGTCTCTGCAGACATGTGCTGACTTTATCCTGGAATGTCAGTGTGGTCCTGTATCCTCAAGGATCTTCTGTGGAGGTAAGTCTTAGCGTGTCTTCAGCTTCTTATGATGCTGACTGTACAAAAAAATGTTACAGCTCATTAGAAGGCTTAGCAAACCGGGAAATCTACAATTCATTATTTTCATTATTAAAACTTAACCTAAATGCATTTTTCCAAGAGGTAGACAGAAAGAAGAGAAATTAGGAATGTTAATGTTGCAGAAGAAATTGTATTGTGAGATATTAGGGAAAAGTTTACAATTATCAAAGCTGTGTGATGTTTATGTGATACATTAGTCTCTGCATTTTTGTTTTTATTTAATTTTTCCATGAATGAATGCTACGCCATATCAGTAGCCTGGGAGCAGATCAAAATTTAAATTACAGTGTCTGCTGAATGTACACCTATGACTCGTACTACTGTAAAGTCAAAAAATTGTAAGTGAACCATCTTAATGGAGGAACTTTTATGCAATTTGAAGTTGTTTGAAATACTCTGATGCAATACTAGGTTACTATTACAAACTCAGAAAGAGCATGTTTAAACTTGTGTGGAACCTTGCTTGTGTTTAGTAAACATAGTAAAACTATGGGGAGTGATAGATAAGGCGTCAGCAATGTCCTGACACACCAGTGTATGTTAAAGTGTGATATGTAAAATGAATATTAAGATGTGATAACAAACCCCTTGAGTACAACTGGTAACCTGTGGATTCAAGCTATAAAAGGGGCTCCCACTTCAAACATGTCAGTCGCCTGGATTCTGGTGGCGACTCTATAACGTTCCTTACAGTGACCGGCTGGGAGCAACTGCTGGCTGGTCCTCCATCCCACGCTCAGCAATTTGCCCATCAAGACTCATGGCTGCAGCTACTGTTCGAGAGAAGATCGCCACGGGGCCCCTCTTAAGCTGAACCCAGACATCAAGAACTTGTGGGTAATAAAGCCTGTGTGTAACTTGCAACTAATATTTGTGTGGTCGTGTCTTACTCCGGCAGCATAGAAATATTAATATTTATGTAACTCTCCTAAGAGCAAGTAAGTAACAGTGTCCCTGGAGTATTCTCGACAGTGCTCTCGACCTGCCATTGTCCGATATTTAACGCGCATGTATTTTCCATCTCAATCATGTCTGGGACATCATTCAATTAAGTACAGCAGAGTCTTAAATAACGTTATGTTCAGCGTTGTTTCTGATAGGACCAGGGATGCCAGAAAGGCATAAGGATTGCCATTTTATATGTAACATTTGAAGGGAATCTCAGTAGGACTTTGTCTCAGTCTTTCCTGATAATGATCCTCAAATTGTTTTGACTAATATCTTGTATTAGCATTTTAATGGATTTCTTTAGAGACTCTGTCTCAACAGTCACAGAAAACTTCTCAGGACTTTGAGTAAGCTGCAGCAGTACCATGCCCTGGATCTGGAAGCCCGCCCTGCCTTCTACATTCCTGAAGACCTACAGCCATCCCTGCCCCACTAGAGAAAAGCAGTAGTCCTCTCCCTGGGGCCCGTGCATCCTTTAGTGCATTAGCCCATCCCAGGTTCCAATAAACCCCTTTTAGACACACAAACTATTTCCAGGCCACTCCACACTTTCCAAACGAAGAAACCCCCAACCCCCTTCTGGGGAACCTATCGATTCTTCTTATAACATCGATGAAGAAAAGAGAAATTTTGGCCAACATTGAACAAAACAATGTTATTTGAGGACCTGCTTTCATTATATATTTCACTTAAAGGCAGTTTACAAAAAACTATGGGCATTAAGTGAGGACTTAGCATACAGCAGCCCCCACCACCCCACTTGAGGTTTCTCTACCCACGGTTTCAGTAGCCACAGTCAACTATGGTCCAAATAGACTCCCCACAATATGATATGTGGGAGAGTCACTACAGTCACGTAATTTTTATTGTTGTATATTGTTATCATTGTTCTATTTTATTAGTTGCTAATTTCTTAATATGCCTAATTATAAATTAATTTATCACGGGTATGCGTAATTAGGGAAAAGCATAGGATGTATATATAGCGTGTGGTACGGTGGTCTTGGGACATCTTCCCCACAGACAGGGAACACTACTGTAGTGTATTTGCCTGAGGAAAGTAAGTGCTCCTTTGCTCCGACATTTTCTCCTTCTTTCTACAAAGATATGGTACAGGTCAGTTGCCATAAATTCACCTGATTAAATATAACGCGTTGACCAATAAGCACATGAAAAGATGCTCAACATCATCGTAATTAGGGAAATGCAAATCAAAACCATAATGAGATTACCTCACATCACTGGATGTCCAAAATAAAAAGATAGTAACAGGTATTAGTAAAAGATGTAGCAAATGTGAGAGCATGAAATAAAATCAGTTCAGGCTATCATATCAAAGTAACTACCAATCTGACTTCCTCTAATGTTTTCTGTCTCCTTTACAAGTTCCCAGTATACAGAGATATAAAATGTTCCTACATTCAATTAGCTTTTCTCATCTATCCCATCTCTAACCATTGCCCAGGAACTCAAGAAGTAACCTATGCTGGCAGAATCTAGTGAGCTCATTGTCCTCTGAGGGCAGTGTGCTTTGTCCATGAGCTCAGTAGAATGTCTAAAGCTCGATTTTGTAAGTTACCTTCAGGAAGCAATTCCTGGTGTGCCCTGAAGGCCTATTGAATAAGACCAGTGAAGTGGTCCACATATCTCCTGAGGACCCAGCCTCATGACCCACACCCAAGTGAATAACCAAGATGAATAACTAAATAAAAAGTAAATTA
>RJWH01006373.1:0-47687 GCA_004363575.1 Solenodon paradoxus
CGGGATACTGTGGTTGCGCCAGGCGCTGCTCAGGTTCACGGTGTCCGGCACCCGGCAGCGGTGTTCGGGGGTCCCCGCCAGGAAGACGACTGACATACCATTGAAGCCGTTGGGGATGATGCTGGCGCTGAGCAGGAAGAAGATGAGGCGCTGGAAGGGGCCCCACTGGCCCAGGAAGGCGGTCACCTCGTCGTAGTCCCGCATGCCGCCCACAGCTTCCCTTGCGCGGCCCGGGAGTCGCGGGACGCGGCGGCGCGCGAGACAGGGGCGGGGCACGGCAGGCGTGCGCGCCTGCGCGCAGGGCACCCGCTGCGCGACCGAACGAGGGGAGGAACGCGGTTCGGTTCACGGATAGAGGAGACTTGGAACTCCTGCTGCTGCAGCAATCCAGCCGCAGCTGCCGGCCTTACATAGGGCGCTGGGCCTGGGCGGGTGTTGAACCGGGGCCGCAAGGCCCGCCCCGCTGCCCGGTGGGCGGTGCGGACGGGGGCGGAGCTGGGGCCGCACGTGACGGCGGACTGGGAGCCCCGCCCCGACCTCACAGCGAGTGGTCACTTGGTTTAGGAAGATAGCCGCATTCCCAGAGAGCTGGCCGGGCTTGCAGGCCAAGCTCGCTGCCCAAGCGCGGAGCTAGGGGAGGGGACGTGTGGGCGCGTGGGCAGTGAAGCTCAAGTATTCAGAATACACTTTCCCTGCCTTTTGCCGAGGCATATAGGGACTACGACAGGCCCAGCGTCCCAGCTAGTTAGTTGCCCTTGACCGCGCCCACACTTATTAGAGTGAGGTTCTATTTGGAAGCTGGAACCGTTAACTATCCCATTTGTGGCTGGGAGCAATGAATTTTTAATTCTAATCCAAATGCCCTTTTCATATTTTGGTCTGTAATAAGCCTTTTTGTTATCCTTTAGCTTATTCAAACCTATGTAAAAATTTAACTTCAAGATTATTGGCGAACTCAGTCCAGGATTAAATGTTCCCCTCAGATTAGTTATTTCTGCAGTGTTAAGAGTTGATTGGTAATTAAAAACACAAAACAAAACAAGTAAAGTGAATCTAAAACTTCACAGTAGAATAATTTAGCTACATTTGTAGTTTAAATGTTATTGTAGCCCTATTAATATAAATGATCAGATTTAGCAAATAGAAATATAGAACACCCACATAAAAATTTGAATTTTAGATAAGCAATAAATAATTTTACAGTATTGAAATATATGCAGAAATATACGAAATTCAAATGTAACTGGGAATCCTATATTTTATGTGACAATACTACATATTGAAGTAAAAAATGGTTGAATATTAAAAAATACACTTAACATATCTAGAACATTAACATTTCATCATATAATCAATATAGAAATCGACATCCTTTACATTTTTATAATTCATTAAAAATAGGATCTTATATTCTTTCCTCCCCCCCATACTAAATCTTAAGAATTCAGTGTGTAATGGCTATCTTATTGGACAGAACTAAGAATTAAGGCTGTCAAATTTAACATTGCAACATATTACTTTTTATGGTAACAGTGGCTTAGGGATGTGAGACTAAATATACATTTTAAATGCAATCCTTGGATAAGTGCTATTTAATAGTGATTATATTCTAAATTGAAAATAAAAATTGAGATGAGGAAGTGAATCTAGTCAGCATGCTTTACACAAGGAACTATACACATTTCCATAGCATATTTTTTAATTAGGAAAAAATATTAATACAGATATTATTTTGTTTGTACTTTCTGTTCAGTGCTGCCTCCTAACTATGCTTTCAGAAAAGTACTTCATCCTTTCTACCATCTTAAGTAATAGTCCTCTGGAACTAATAGAAAAAGAAAACTACACTTCTTAAAAATAAACTTGTTTCTTGTATCAATTATCAAAATTGTTTTCATATTTTTAAATAAATGAAAGCTTCTATGAGAAGAATGCTGACCTGCATCCAGGCCAAGCAAGGTGGAAAAGTCTTATTTTAAGAAACATCAATTGAGTATCAAAAGATACTCCTGAATGTGTCTGAAAATAATTCAACGGACTACTGAAGAAGTTGCAGACAAGAAGAAGAAAACAAAGCATGTGTCACAGATGGTTTGAGAACTAACGAATAGTTCGCCTGTATAACAGAGGGCAACCCGAGCAGGGTCTTCTGATTCTAGGTGGGGCAGAGAGTATTATCTGAATGGTATTATTACTTTAATTGCATCTTTCAAAATATATGCAACTTAGTCCTGGAGAGAATCATTACTTGATTACCCTTTAACCCTCAAGCTTCTAAATTAGGATGTTTCTGTTTTAGAAATAAGATTAAATAAAACTGATAGATGTGATTAATAGCAGACTCAGGGCTAGAACTCTAGCTTAAATGGAGTCAAATACTAACAGATGTGGTAGCTGATCTTTAAGATGCACTCGATGATTCTTGCCTTCTGGTTTTTATACCTGTATGTGGGCCCTTCCTGCATTGTATCAGGATTGGTCTATATGACCAGTAATGCAGAGCAGAAAAGAGAACATCTCTTCAGTGTTACATTTGAAAAAATTCTGTCTGGCAATCCCACGATCCCGTCATTCCACTTCTGGGCATCGACCCAAAAGATAAAAAAGCACCCATCCGCAGAGATGTATGTATCACCACGTTTATGGCAGCCCGATTCACCATAGCTAAGAACTGGAAATTACTTACGTGCCCAACGCCAGATGATGGATAGAGAAGATGTGGTGCATGTATACAATGGAATACGTCACAACCCTTAGAAGAGATGAAACCGTATCATTTGAATCAACATGGATGAAACTAGAGGGGATTATTCTAAGTGAAATAAGTCAAAAGAAGAAAGATAGACACCAGATAACCTCACTCATAGGTGGAATATGAATACACAAAACAAAGGAACAGATGAAACAAACCAACCCTGGAACATTTGCAACAGAATTGAGGTGACCGAAAGGGAATGGGGTGGGCAAGGGGCAAACGGTGGCGGAGCCCACTGGACAATGGGGAAGAACACTTGATGATTTGGTGGAGAGCATGGTGTGTTGAAATGTATCTAAGAAATAGGGAACCTACATAGGAAATCATTTTAATGTGTAGAATAATTACAATTTAAAAAGAGATTCTATCTTGATGTTTTCTCTCTCTTGCTTTGGGAGAAGTAAGTGTCACGCTGTAAGCAACCCTTTAGGAGACCCAGGTGGTGGCAAGGAGTGAAGGCTCTGCCAACAGCCAATGAGGAACAGACCCTCCAGGTATGTGATGAGCTTTATAGAGGCAACTTCAGCATCAGGTGACTCTTTAGCTGTCTGCAGCCTTGATCAGCAGCTTGACTGTAATCTCATGAGGGATCCTGAACCAGAATCAACCACCTGGCTTAAGTGGCTTCCTGTTCCCCAACCCTCAGAAATTGTGAGATAATAAATTTTTGTTGTTTTATCCTGCTAAATTGGGGGAGGGAGGTAATTTGTTCTGCAGCAAAAGGTGACTAATACATATCATGAAACAATATGTTAACATATAGTAGAATAAACATCTATAACTCCATATCGTGGTTTAAATTCTGTTCTCCAGAATAGAAATTTACAAGTGAACTTTATTATTACTTCTGTGGTAAGAGACAGTATTGGTAATGAGCATAGCCTTTGAATATAGCAGAAAGAATAGTATTCAATTTCTGATTCTTTGAAGTCCTAGTTTGTGAGTGTGGGCCAATGTGTTTTAAAGCTTTCCAAGCCTCGTTTTCTCACATGGTAGTGATTGTTCAATGTCTAGCATATGTTAAATGCAAATAAATATTAGCTATAATTACTCATTTTATTTTTATTATTGGCCCTGAAGAAGCACATTAAGAATATGTGTTCTTTATAGATTTGGAATGTGCGGAGGTCATGTGGGCTGAAGCAGTCAACAATTACTTGCCTGAGGAAGGAGAAGGCTTCAAACAAAGAACTCCTCAACGGTAAAAGTGTTCAGGCTTTATTCAATACATATTCTCAGCATCAGAATAGAGGATGATTCAAAGAGTCTGTCCAGTCTCTGCTGTTGATCCCGGAGATGAAAAGGGGACCTTGCATAAAATCTGTTATTTTTGCCATAGTCTTTTTGAAATACTATGTGCTTTAACCTCAGAACTTCAGATCCAAGAGCAGAGGACTGGGGCTCTCTAGCCACTTCACCAGACACCATCCCAAGTGTGTGTCATCGCTCATGCATATCAGCATTTGGGGCATAGTGAGCAGCTGTAGCCAGCTTGGCATAGCAGGACCTCAGTCGTCACGGGTAAGCTGTGCTTTTGTGCCATTGTCCAGGTGTCCACTGCAGACATCTCCATTCATGAACCCAGCTATCACTGGATTTTTGACTGAAGGAGTTTGGGGTTGCACAAACAGAAGAACCAGAAAAATCACATTTGTTCTGTTACATGATCCTGTTTTTAATCCCTTTGTATTTTGACTCTGGACAGATAAGTAACTAATCTTGAAAAAAATGGGTCTTGAAACATTCTGCAGACTAGAAAAATTAAATATAATCAAATACTTTGGACATTTTTAAGGACATAGATGTCCAGAATTATTCTTTGAATGAATATAAATTCCAGTGTGAAAACTCACAATTTGTCTTCAAGAGATAGTGGACAGTTTAAAAATTCCATACAAATGCACATTGCCACAAACTTGAGTGGTAGTAGGAATGTAAACTCACTCCCCTGAGGGTATACCTATATAAAATGAGATGTAAAATATGCTTGCATTTTAAAGGCTGGTTATCACATTCTAAAACAGATGGGAAAGACATTGGTGATGGTCAGTCAGAAATGTAAGTTTTACCAAAAATACTATGTATGTGACACTGTCACTAATGTTAATATGACATTCAATAAATATCTGAATAGACAGTTACATGACCAACTGTTCTGAGTTCTGGGAATTAAGGAAAGAAACAAGATATCTATTTTCACAGAGCTCACTTAATCGAGGGATGGTGAAACTGACAATAAACTTGTAACAATAAATAAAAAATGCAAATTTCAAATAGTGGTTTCAAATAGTGCCAAGATAGACAAAAGAGGATGATGATGTGAAGAGTGACAGTCAGTGGGTGGCTACTGTAGATTGAGTGGTGAATGAAGACTGTCCTGAGAAGGTGACCTCTGAACTGAGATCCCAGGGATGAGAAGGAACCTACCATATGAAGACCTGGAAAGAGAGTGTACCACGTGGAGAAGCAGCAGTGCAAAGGTTCGGAGTAAGGGCATATGCTTGGGATGTTCAAGCAAAAGAGAAAAGACCAGCGTGAACAGAACCCAGTGATCAAAGTAAATAGTAATAGAACATAAGGTCAGAGACGTTGACAGGAGACCAGATTATTAGTGCCTTGTAGACAGTAGCAAGGAATTGGAATTTTATTCTGTGCTACTCTATGTACAATGAGGAACTAGCCTAGTATTTTTAAAGGGAAAGAATAAGAAGTGATTTCTATTATAAAAGAGGACTCTGGCTGCTATGTAGAAAATTGACTGTGGAGGACAAGAATGAAGACAAGTCAACGGGTGAGGAAGCAATGACATCTTCATATGTGAGAGCACCCGATGGGCTGAACGAGGCGAGTACATGTGAAAAAGCAAAATGGATGGTTACAGAATATATTTGGAAAGTAAAAGGTAACAGGACTTACTACTGATATGGGCATACAGGAAAGAATTCAAGGATGACTCCTGGATTTTTGGCCTACACAACACGGTGGCCACTGGTGTCAGTTTTTGAAATGAGGAAATTAGGTGGGGTAGGAGTCTGGGAAATTAAGAACTTAATAGATTAATTTTATGGTAAAATATACATAATAAAATTTATTACTGGATATTTTTAAATTTAATTTTTTAAAGGAAAGGTGGAGACAGGAAAGGAAACATTTTTAAATGTAGCGTTTAGTAGCATTCACATTGTCACATGACCATCCATCTCTAGAACTCTTCATCTTGCAAAACTGAAACTTGAAATTTTGTACCCATTAAACCATCAATCCCACCTTATCCCTGTTCTCTGGCTTCTAGCAACCCTTCTACTTTCTGTTTCTATAAATTTGACCACTCTGGGGACCTCATATAAATCGAACGCTATAATATTTGTCCTTTTGTCATTGGCTTATTTCACTTAGAATGATAGCCTGCAAGTAGGTTCATCTGTGCTGTCATGTGTGTCAGAATTTTCTTCCTTTTTGAGTTTGGAATATATTTCAATGGATATTTGAGTTGCTTCCACTTTTGGCTATTGTGAATAATGTTGCTAGGAACATGGGTCTATCAGTGGCTCACGTTACCGCTGTCAGCTACTTTAGGTATATATCCAGAAATGGAACTGCTGGATCACAGGGTCCAGCACTGATTTCTGTAGGGATTCAACCATTTTACATTCCCACCAACAGCACAACACTTCCAGTTTCTTCACATCCTCATCAACACTTGCTATTTTCTGTTTTTTTATGGTAGCCATCCTAATAAATGTGAGCTATATTTCATTGTGCTTTTGATTTGTTGTCTTAGTCTGATCACCTGTATTGCAAAGCTCCAAATCTAACCATTGTTGCATTTTATTCCTTCTCTGTGATACTAGTGATAATCATACAGCCAGGTGAATTGGTGTCTCTACAAATTTTCATTTCCAACCACAGCTGAACCCTCAACTCTCCTGTCAATTTCCCAACCTCTATGTTCCTCTAACCCTTGAACCCTTTTCTTTTGTATATTAATACAGCAACTTGAGATAGAGAGGAATAAAATTGTTTATCTTGGGTTGAGGTTTTGCAAGATGAGTAAACTAAGGGTCAGGGTCATGGCAAGAGTGAATTGAAAGGATCTTGATGTGTTAACTGAAAGGGAAAAGCAAAGATGTCAAGGTGAGAGGGGAAGGGTTAAGAGGAAAAGAAAAGGCCCTGGAATGAGGAGGAGTTATTGTTGATAGTGTCTAGGGTGTGCCGCTTGTAGCAAGAGATTAAAGTACAAGCAAAGGTCAAGTACAATGAGGCAGAAGTGTAGGATTACTCATTCTCTTGACATAAGTCTTCAGTACTTTGGGCCTTGGGCTGGGCTCCAGGAGGCTCACAGAATCTGGATAAGCAGCTCCACAGATTGTTGGTAAAACAGGGCGCTGCAGGGACCTCAAAGAGAACATTTTATGTAAGGGAAGGTGAGGGAGTTATGGCTTAGCAAAGGCAAGGGGCAACAGGAAAATGCTAGGTCCTTAAATGGCACTGAAGCTCATGTGAAGTGGGAAATGAACAGCCTCCATTTGAGACCGGACCACAAAGGAAGTGGAGTGGTCTGGGGGAAGCCAGGTCTCTGTCAAGGCAAAGACATGGAGAGAGCAACCAGAGCTCTACTTGAAAGAGGAGAATTGTCCACAGTGGAAGAGGGGCTCCAAGGCCAGAGTAGCAGGGCAAACAACAGCGGGAAGGGGAGTCAGTGGGCTCTGCAGGGGTGAGCACAGAAGGGAATTAGAATGAGATAACTGGATAAGAAGGAGGGTCTCAAGGTTCTCGAAATCAGGTTTTAGACTTTTCTATGCCAACATAGAAGCATTGAGTGATAGTTAAAATGTTCATATATTTTCACAATCTTCTCAGAAGTTTGTTAAATATAACCTTCATAATTACTGAGGTAATTTGTCTCAGCAGAGCCGCCTTGGCTTGGTGTAAATCAGGGTAGATGTGACTGCTGCTCAAGCAGAGTGAGAGGAGAGATATAAAAACACCCAGGTCTGGACAGGAGAAAATGACTTTGACCTGGGTTTCAGCTTCACAGAGCTCAGTCCCAGGCAGGGGTAGGAAAGGATAATTGCTAGGCTACGAAGTAGGAATTTATTATCTGGATAAACTCAGTCGATGGACTGAGGGCAAGAATTTGCATTGTTCATGTTCTTCATCTTTGCTTCTCAAGACTTCGCATTTAGTGAACACTCAATGACACTTCTATTTTTTAAAACATTTCTTTACGATTTTAAAAGTAATGTATGTTATTTGGGAAACATTTATAAAGTATGGCCAACTACAGAAAAGACACTAAAACAGAAGTCATTTATAATCCCACATACCATTCAAACATACCCCTTATTAATACCATGACATAATTCCTTCAGTTTTTCTTTAATACCTTTTAGACGTTCATTCATTCATTCACTCATTATTTGGTTGATACTGTTATGTAGTATTTTTAAATGCTTGCATATGTCACAAGCATCTTACATTATTAAAAACTATCTTTTAAACACTATTTTTAAAGCCTGCATGATATTCTTTCATAAGGACACATAATTATTTATTTAATAATTTCAGACTTTTTAGTGTGGTAAAAAGCATATAACATTATATTTTACCATCTTAGTCATTTTCAAGTGTACAGTGTAATAGTGTCAAGTACATTTACATTGTTATGCACAGACCTCTAAAAATTTTTTATCTTTCTAAAACTGAAACCACTAAACATTAATTCTTCCTTCTGAGTCTCTCTGGTTCCACCCTTGTTCCTATAATTTAGACTATTTTAGATACTTCTTATGAGTAGAATGATAGTATTTGCCCTTTTGTGACTATCTCGTTTAACTTAGTATAATGAATGTCCTACAGGTTCATTCATGTTAGAGCATGTGACAAGATTTCCTTCTTTAAGACTTATAATTCTTTCTCCATGCATCTACTGATGGACATTTGGGCTGCTTTCCAATTTCAGTTATTTTGAATAATGTTGTGATAAACATGGGTACACAAATATCTCTTTGAGATTCTGCTTTGAGTTATTTTGGATATAGTCCCAGAAGTGTTTTTCTTTTAGGACTTTTATAGTTTTAGGTATCATAGGTCTTTAATCCATTTTGGGTTGTTTTGTACATATGTAAGGTATGGGTACAACTTTATTTTTTGCATATAAACATACAGGTTTTCCAACACCATTTATTGAGGAAACTGACCCTTATTCCTTGTATAATCTTGAAACCCTTGTTGAAATCATCTGGCATATGCAAGGGTTTATTTCTGGGCTCTTATTTTGTCCCATTGGTCTATATGTTTGTATTTATGCCAGTGCCACACTCTTGATTATTGTTGCTTTGTAGTATGTTTTAAAATCAGGAAGTGTGAGGACTCCAACACTGCTATTATATTTCAAGAATATTTTAGCTGTTCAGGGTCCCTTGAGTTCCATATGAATTTTAGGATGTTTTTCTCCTTGTTCTACATAACTGTCAGTGGAATTTTGACAGAATTTATATTGAATCTGCAGATTGCTTTGGTTAGTATGAATATTGTAGTGATATTCGAGTCTTCTAATCCATGAGCATGATGTCTTTCTATTTATTTGTATTTTCTTTGATTTAGCAATGTTTCTAGTTTTCATAAGAAAAGTCAGAAAATCAGGGGGTTGTCAGATAGAGGCCCCTAAAAGTTGGGTGACCATATATCACTTATAATCCAAATTGGGATACTTTTAGAATGAAAATGGAGGGGAGATATTATTAAATTACATTAGGTTAATAGATAGAAATTATGACTGGCCTGGGAAAACTAGGACATTCTATAAACGATTATAAAAACTTAAGCTTTTAAAAAATCTGAGAAATCATTGGAAGCTTTTGAGCAAATCTCCTTTATGTCACTCTAATTCTTGTGCTGAGACTGGACTGAAGAAGGGCAGGAGTAGAAGTGAGGAGGAACTGGTTAGGAAGCTAACAGGATATAGGCAAGAAACTAGATTCTAAATCTGTTGAAATTATGGCCAAAAACTATTAAGAGATTGGATATGGGCATGAATGAAGGGCAAATAGAAAATGAAGTAGCCACTTACTGAGACAGAGAAGACTTCAGGAAGAGCAGATTTGGGACAGGAATTAGGAACACATAATAAATTTGGGCACGTGAAGTTGAAGACAACTATTAGACATCCAGGTGAGGATACTGAGTAGGCAGCTGTTGTGTGAGCCCAGAGTTAAGCTCTCTCTATATCTGGTGGTTGTTACGTAGAGAAGGCATTTTAAATCACGGCATTAGGTTTTGGGGAGAAAAAAAAAAAAAGGAAGGAGACTAGACTAAGTTCCCGGCACTCTCATGGTAAGTAGTGTAGAGAAGAGGAAGAAGCAGCGAATGAGATTGTGACAGAGCACTCAACAAAGGGGAAAACCAGAGGAGCCTGGCACCCAGAAAGCATTTCAGAGAGAGTCATCAAGTTGCCTAAAGCCCAGAGAAGGCAGGCAAGATGGGGGTGGGGAGTGCAGGGTGGCTATGAATTGACCACTGAATTCAGAAACATGCAGATCACTGTGAACCTTGATGAAAGCTGTTTTGGTGAAGAGGGAGAAGCTAGAATTTAATTGTAGCGGGTTCAAGAGAAAAAGAAAAGAAAAAAATTGGAAGTAGCAGGCACAGAACAATCTTTTGAGGAGTTTTGCTGTAAAGGGACAAAGAGAAATGGGGCAGCAGTTGAAGGCAGAAGTGGGGGGAGCTTTTTTAGCCGTGTAGAAATATCAGCAGTTTGCAGACTGAATGAGACAGATCTAGTAGAAAGGGAAAAGACTGACAATGGAGGAGAGTCAGGGCCCCAAGTGCAGAAGGAGAGTAAGAGAGAGAGAAACAGAGACAGAGAGAGCAAAATATATCTGAGTAAATTTGAAGATCTAATTGTCTTTATTCAACAATTCATAAATGGAATAGTATCCCATCGAGCTAGTAGGAAGCTAAGAGGAGTTGTACAAAATGGAAGGTTTCTGTGGAAAACAAGAGGGCAGGACAAGCAGGCTACTGAAAAAAGGAAAAGATTATTTCAGGCAGGATCACTCTCCTGGGGCAGGGTGCGTCATTCTAGCAGATGACCTGCTATTGAGTGAGATTTGTTAAAATTACATCTCTGGAATGAGGTGAAATGACAAGTAAGTTAGACATTAAATAGTGGTTAAGTGACATAGGCTTGGCTCAAGTGACTCCATTTAGGGCCTGGTGTCTCCTTTTTTTCAACAGGAGGGAGATGGGAGAGATAGGGAGAATTCCTATGCTAGAAGCAGAGATCATTTATCTCAAGCACCAGGAGAAAAGACAGGGTGTGTGAGCAGAGATGCAGTTAGGTTGGGGATTGCTATGGTAGGATTGTGGAAGTATTTTCCTGCTGTTTCTATTTTCTAGGCGAAATAGAAAACAAAAGGACCAGGGGCAACAGAGCCTGACTGTGGGTTAGCAGGAAGGGTTCCTGTTAACAGACGGGTGATTAAAGTCAGAATATTTGCATATTTTTCCAGCTCCTTTTAACAACGCTGATGCCAGTGGGAAGGAGGAGGGGGGTTAGATTTAGCTGGTATTGTAGTTTGCTGAAAAGAATAAGGTGGATTAAGTAAGGGGCAAAGAAGTTGATTATAATGATTAACTACAGAATTAAATGAGAGGAGAGAAAACATCTAAGCCTGCTAGGCACTGTGCTAAATATATACCTAATCTCATGTAATCCACGTAAGAAACAGCTGGAACTCTTATTAGCCTCCTTTTACAGATGAAGAAGTAGAGGTTTAAGAAGACTACATTGATAAGCGACAGACCCAGCATCATGACACTGGTCTCCAAAGACTGCATTTGAACTTACTACTTGCTTTAACTGGAGAACTAGTTGATATTTTAAAAAACAGATGCATAAGTAGAAAGGACATTTACTTTGTTCAATATATTTTTATAAATATTTTTTCCAAATCTTAATTTTGAGATTTTTGATGTACAAGATACTTTTTAAGTTTAGAGCAAAATCTATTTTAGCTTATCTTTAATTCCCCTACCCATACTAAAGTTAAATCATCACCTATATTTTCTTCCAGATTTTCATTCATTCATTTATTTTTTCATGACTCTTTAATCCAGTAATTAATTCAGAATTTAGTATATATTTTATGGTGAGATGCTATTTTTTCTCCAGTTTTTTTTTTCATTTTTACCAGTTTTATAGTTTGTCAATTGTCCTACCACTAATTTTGAATAATATCCTTTCCTTGATAACTTGAAGGACACTTTTATCATATGCTACAATTTTATAAACATTTGAGTCTATCTCTAGGTTACTTATTCTATTGCATTGATTTATCTTTTCTTGTGTTTTTATATCTGAAAAGGAATATTTCCCTTTGCCACTCTTCTTTTTCAAAAATTTCTTAGGCTATTTGTTCTTTCAGATGTCCTTTAGAGTTATTTTTAAGTTCTTAGAGTGTCTCATGGAAATATTAATTTTAATTACATTATATATTAAATTAATTTGACGAGAACAGCAAGTCCCCATTCAAGCCTTAATAAAATGAAATAACTTCTTCAGTTGGATTTTGTATATTTCTTCATATTAAGATGATTTCTAGGTATCCTATGTTTTTATGGCTTATGATTTTTGCAGTGTATTTTCTAGTTGGTTTCTTCTAGTATAAAAAATGTGCTGGTTTACAGATACTTTATTTTTAAAAAGGAAAGGTGCAGGCAGGAATGAAGGCGAGTAGGCAGGCAGGCAGGGAGAGAGAGGAGGAGGAAGCACTTTTTATTTTTATTAAATTGCTCACATGGGTTGTTCCCCTCAGCCCTGGGTCTTGAATCTGGGACCTTCAATGTAGATGGGGTTGCTTGCTGGTGTACTAGACCACTAGACCATCAGGGTACATACTATGGACAATTCTTATATGCCTCTCCTAAACCCTACCTCTTAAGAATAAGGATTTTTAGTTAATTCTCTTCGCTCTAAGAAATAGAACATCATTAATTGTTCCTCATGACTGTGATAATTTTGTCTGTCTTCTAATAGTTTTACTTCTCATCTTTGTTTTATACTATGAGAGTATTTACTAAAATGTTGCAAAAAATGTTGAAAAGAAGCTCAAGCCTGTGTACACAAAATTTCTGTTGCTGCAAGTGTTTCACTCTAACATGCTGTCAGTCTGAGATAAAATTCATACACAAGCTCAGGAAGTTCCTTTGTAGACCTAAAGTTAAAAGTAGTTTTATAAAAATAGACTTAGTCTGTACATCAAGTTAGTGGTTACTAGAAGGGGAGGGCAAGGAGGTGGGCCAATCATGTAAAAAAGGTGAAGGATAGAATTGGATAGTTGAGGGTAAACTCAATATATGACACATAAATGTTGATTTATGATAATGCCTACATAATGCTATGATGCAATGCTTGGTCAATAAAATTTTAAAAAGAAAAAAATATTTAAAGTGGCTTTTAAAAATCAGGAAAATACCTTGAATTTAATGAAATCCGAATACTCTTTGGTATCGATTGATCTTTGAACTACCAAAGATACAATCATTTGTGTACTTGCTGCCTTTTGATAAACAGATTTTTCAAAGTCACTTCTTACTATTACAAAGAGCCCCCATACAAACAGTAATACAAGTTAATGATCACGTCCTAACTTTTTATATTTAGAAAAAGGTCCTATTTATATTTAAAAATTCAAATATCTATATACCAAACAATATATTCACCAAGCTACAGTTAAAAGTCATTTAACTAAATATTTCTCAAAAAGCCGGTCCCAGGCAAGAAAGCCATCAGCTAAGCAGCACTATGGAGGAGAAAAAGGTACACAGGGTTGTCTCAGAGACTGACAGCCGGACAGCCGGCAATGAGACCAGCGCCCCCCGGAGAGCAGGGCACAGGTTTCAGAAGAGCACCGAGGAGTGAATAGTCAGTGCTGGTGGAGGAAGTTCGAGGAATACTTCTTAGGCTGCACCATGACCTCTGTGGGCCAGGCAGCCTAGTGTGGGAGGGCGGTGGGGCCTGGGCAGGTGGGTTAGGCAGAAAGGCAATTCCCACAAGCTGCGTCACTGGGGGAGAGAAGATGCTAGGTAGAGGAAGCTGTGCACCTGCGCCCCCATGACAAAGCATGAACTATAAGAAGACACTCTAGTGGATTTTAAAAGAACACCCAGAAGAAAGGATCAATGTGTCAGTGTTTCAGATATAAAATAGGTGTTAGAAACATGGTGGTATAGAAAAAAAGTATTCGGAGTTCATCAGAAAAGTTCAAGATAAGGCTCTTAAAATCATAGGGACAGTTTACCATGATGCGATATCAAAGATTCCTTTGAAAGATATTTAGTGAGTTTTGTATTTGGGGATAATTATTTCTATGATATGATGCCACCTAGTAGCCTATCAAACACTAGTGTCATCCCATGTCTATGAAAATGTGTCGAAGGGCCAGACGTTTGTCCCCATGCTGTCCTCAGAGAGGTGTTTTCAATGGAAGTATGCTGCCTCGAGTCTCCAGGAGCAGACTTCTTATGTTACCACCTAACGTGGCGAGCCATATAGCTGACATTTATTTTCTGAGCTTTTGATAACAGTATCCCGTTAGTGACTTTTGTTTTTCACACTGCTCACTGGTGGAAGCGAGGTTTCCCCACTGCAGACCAGATGCATCCCTGGTCAGAGGGAAGGCAGCTGTACACTGTGCTTAAGTATAGACCGACAGAAAGAACTCTTTCTAAAGGCTCTCCAGGTTGTTGACTTGGACAGCCTCCTTTCTGGGTGCTGATCGCTCTTAACTATAGGGCAAAAGAAGTCTAAGGAAAGTCTAACTGGTTTGCTCAGTTTTCCTCATTCTGTTTACCGACAAGGCAGTCTTAGGAAACAGACATCTTAGTTATGTGCTCAAAAAGAGCACAACAAATGTGGACCACTCAAGAGGCGAGGCGCACCACGGAAACTGTACAAGAACTGTTTGAGTTCCCTTCTTCTAGGCCATCTGGGCCAGGACACTTGGTTTCTTGCTGCATTTTGCTTTAAAATATATCTGCCATCAATTCCTCTCAAAGGAGTGTATAAGAAGTTCTGGATATGAATACTGCATGTAATCAACTACATTAGAAGTTCACTTCAAAAACAGTCGTAATGTTAAATGTTATATGAGTTCAGTGCAAAAACAACTATACTTTAAAATATGTTCACTCGCACACACGCACGTATGCGTGCACTGTTGTTACCTGGTAGTTGTGTTAATAGAATGACTTTTTTTTATTTGGTTAGCATTTGTATGTTTGGAAATGAGTGTTAATCTTTATATGGATTTACCAGTCTTTGACCAAGATATTTAAAAATAATTTACAAATCTATTTCATCAAATTAGTATAGAAGACTCTCTAGAAATGGTTTCTTTTTTTAAATAGATTATTTAAAAAAAAAAAAAAAAGAGTGGTCCAGAGTTTGTTATATGACAAACATTCTCAACAGCAAGGTCCATCTTAGTGTTAATCGTGATAGCAGGTTCATTTCACCAGGAAAGACTCTGGGATCTTCACAGCCACGTGTATCTATTTTTCAGCTCATCAAATGGGGTGGAAATGTTATCAGAATGAAGTTATGATATCTTTGGGATTTCCATCCTTTTCCATTGAATCTCTTGCTTTTTTCCTAAATCTGAACCTGAAAATAAGAGAGGTGCTAAAGAAAATTAAATATTCAAGATCTTCATCCTCAAATTGGCACACGGACATTGAAAAACTTTTCTCCAGTCAATGAACAGATAATTATTTTAACTCTAAAAAGAATCTTGTGAATCTATAACTAGTGTTTTAGGATTTTGAATATTGGGAGCCATTTTCTTCATTAAACAGAAAACAATTCAGAATTTAAACTCCTTTTACAGCTTCCCTAAAGAAAGGATAGAGTTGCAAGCATGAAGTTTTGGGCAAGTTAAATTTTATATTGAAGTAGTTGCTTTATTAGAAGAAAAGAAACTTATAAAAAACGGGATCATTTGCTATCCCAGACCAGGGATCAGAATGCGTTCACATATAAACTTAACTTTATAATGTCCAGGCACTAAAAACACTTCGTTAATGCGGACAAGTTTTATTTTCTTTATGTATATATCTGCCACTGAAATTTTTTTTTCTGTAAATTGCTATTCATGTTCTTGTTAATTTTCCTACTGAGTTGTTTGTCTTTTTCTCACTGATTACTAAGAGCTTTTTATATATTAGGTATATTAACTCAGTATCTATCTATATTATATGTAAAAAAATCCCCACCCTGGCTAAGTGATCTTTGTATTTATTTATTATTTCCTTTTTGCTGTGCCATCAATATGTAGAGTTGCATGACAGATATATTAACCTTTTCCTTAATGGCTCTTTGCTTTTCATATCATGCTCAGAAAAACCTTTTCTAAAGTTATAAAAATATTTAATTTTCTTCTGATATATTTACGTACATTTATATTTTTTAGGCCCAACTTTTTAATCTTTTAGAATATATCTTGATGTCTTTTGAAATAGAGTTCAAATTTTTTTTATTATTTATCCAAAGTGGCTAGCTGAATGTCATAATACCTTTTACAGAACACGCAACTTTTCCCCACTGATTTTGAATTCTGTTTTTTATCATTCTGAATTCTCATATTTTCTTGTGTTTAATTCTGAACTCAATTCCATCCCATTTATTTCTATTCTAATACCATTATAACACATTGCTTAATAGTATGCTTTATTTTCTGACAGTAGCTTCATTATCTTTCTGAGGAATTTTAGCACCATTTTTAAAAGTTTCACTTACCCTTTTACTTTCTGCATCTGCTCTAAGGTCTCTGGTAGAGTCATTTTAAAACTTTCAGGGAAGAAAAGAGTGATGATTCCAATCAGGACTGTCAGACTACCCATGATGATGTAGGGCAGAATTCTGTTGTAAGCACCTATTAGGCATAGGACGTAAGAACAGCAATTAAATACAGCATTTGAGAATTATTTTGTAGAGGAAGTGACCACTATTTGAGAGAAGAATTTCAGAAGGAAAAAAGCATGTAAACTACTACAGTAATATGCCACTGATTCTGATTTTTATAGTTATTTACCTACCTTGTTTTATCACAAGGTCTTTCATGTCAACTGGCAGTCTCCAAGCTACTACTTAATCATGTCTGACAGACAGAAATCTTTGCCTGCTGAAGTTCTCCTCTTAAGGTGTAGAGAATTGAAGATGGGCAATGGGAGGACATCAGGGGAAAGAGGTTAATTAGGATGTTGAAGGGACAGGTTCTGGCCACTAAGACCAGGGTGACCTGTGCTTTTGCCCAAACCGGAATGCTGCAGTGGAAAGCTAGGTCCACAGCATGATGAGACTCTTTAAAGAAAATCTAAGTTGTATGTTCAATCCATTCATCAAAAAGTGTCAGACATTGTGCCTGGCTTTGGTTTCTTTTCAAAGCATTTATATATCTTGATTTTTATAATTACAAGAACCAGTTCACTTCTTTGTCAGGTGTTACTCAGACAGGAGAATAAGATCCTCATCTTACTTCCCTTCTGCATGCAGACATTATAGAGGAGTGACACTTGCAAGAACTTTATTTGACAAAACAAATCATCTTGAGGTCTCTGTGTCACTAATGGAAGTAGCTCTCGTGGCAAAGAAAGCTGTCTCAGACGCCTTTATTTCTTATGTACTGTGACCCACCATTGAACCACTTGAGCCTAGTTTGAAAGTACAGAATGAACAATGAGAAAATGATGCCATTCTATATAATAATGTTCTCTTTCAGGCGGTGTTCAGGAGAGTTATGCACAGGATGTTTAAGATAGGAAAACAGGTCACCCTGGTGGTCTAGTGGATAAGGACCTTGGACACAGACATACATCCCTAGGACCCTGGTTCAATACCCAGGGCCGGGGGAACAGCCAAGATGGACAACTAAATAAATAAACATTTATTCCTCCTCTCTCTTCCTGCCTGCCTGTCTACTCACCTTAATTCATCCCACACCTTTCCTTTGAAAAAAACAAAATCAAAACAGATAAAAAGCATCTCACCAAGGTAAACAAAGTAGGGAGCGATGATGCTGCCCACTCTGGAGGCCATGGATGTGACCCCCACAGCCATGTTCCTGACTAGGGTTGGGTAGAGCTCGGCAGTGAAGACATACAGCATGGAGAAAGCAGAGGTGATCCCGAATTTTCCTAACATCACCAGACCAATAGATAAAAAGTTGTAATCTGGAAAAGAGACCCAATGTCAACAGAGGTACTTTTAGAAGTGTCCTTTCTTAACTCAGTTGCATTTATTGTCCTTTTTGCTTGCATAGGAATGCTTTTATAACAAAGAGAGCCCCTAAATAACATCTTTTCAGATGTCTTAATAATTGGATATGGGCAAAGATAGAGAGTGAGGGGTTGCTTTGTGCTTGGCTAAACAGTTATTCTCTATCATTTATGCATTCGGTTACCTTTGTCCACTTTTATTTGGTAGAGCAACTTCATGGTAAGTTGGTGGCATGTTAATATAGTTAAGTTTAGTCTTCAAAGAGAAGCACCAATTCTTTTCTACCCTGTTATTACTATTATTAAGAAACAAATATTTCTATATAGAATATTATAGATCAATAATCTGTTAAATTAACATTTTAATCATATGGGAAATGTAGTTATAAGGGGGAAAGGGAAGCATGTTCATTTGTATGTTCTTTAACTACTGAAAGATTATAGACTATACAAATAATTGACTTTATACTGAAACTGGCAAGTACTACAGACTCTTAACACTTAAATATACACCTCAGAGAAAAGGTTTTAAAGTACTAAGAAACTGAAAACCAGGCTCCACTAAATTGTGGGTCAACTAAAGAGGTTGGAATGTTTCTACTGAGGGATGACTAGGAGAGTGACTCTTCCTCTTCACTTAGTGATTTCTTATCCTCTGATGTTGACTCTTCCACTTAAGGGGAGTTGTTTTTTATTTTGATGATAGGAAATGACATAGTTGTAAATACATACCTGTCTAACTGACTTATGAAAGGCTTATGATGTACAGGCTGCATATACAGAAAGCAGTGACTAATAATTGGCCTAGTCAAGGTGTCAATATTTCTGATAATCTGTTACTATCAGATAACCTCTTACCCTCGGGTACCAGCTGAATTAAGAGAAGCACACTGCCTCCCAAGAACAGGACTCCGGCTATGATGTAACGCCTGGGGAGGGTTCGTAGCAGCAGCCAGGCTGTAAAGTAAGCTGGAACTTCAATCAAGGCTGAGAGGAAACAGTTCAGATAAGGATCTCCATGTAAGTTAGGAGAGTTGAGGGACAGAGCAAAGTAACCCACTGAAGTTAGCATCCTGCAAAACAAAAGGAAAAAGACAAAGATGGCAGAAGGATGGGCTAAATCACGCTAAAACTTCGTGATGCTCAGAATATTTTTTTGATCTTGGTGTCCTACAAGTAGTCACTAGCCGCCTAGGACTAAATGCTAAACAAATTAAAATTACATAAAGTAAAAAAATTCATAAAGCCACACGTCAATTGTCTACTATCTCGAGCAGCACAGATACAAGACATGACCATTGTAGTAGAACATTCTATTGGACAGCACCAGTCTAGATATACCAATATTCAACATCTATTATGCTAATCTAGTTCATTTCAGAGTTCAGTTTTTCTTGAACAGTTTGTGCATTTTCATCCCATCAGAACTATTATTTGAAGAAAAAATGTCAGTCATATCCAGATTTCATTCTTAGCAAAACAAAGATGACCTATAAGTAACACTATAGGATTCACTTACAATAAGCTCCACTTGATTTAGTTAAACTTACTTTATGAAAAAGCGTGAACATCCTATAATGCTTCAAAGTCTTACAAAGTGTACTGTGTATCCTGTCATTACATTAACTTCCACGTAGAAGCTTCTCTGTGGAAACACAACTCTCTTCTGCAGACTCCCCTGTGCTGGTATTATTAACATGACTGAATGCAGACTAGGCCTGAATTTCCAGGAACACCGTTGGATCATTTTATATATTCTCTCCTAGTTTGTGGAGTACAAGGACTAACCCAAAACAAAACAAAATGTTGAAAGTTTACTGTTCTAGGAAGTTTAGTGATTTTTCACATTAGGTAATAGGAGCAACTTTGGTTGAAAAAAAAAGCGACTAGTTCTTTTGGTTCCATAGGACCCCTGCTCAAGATGTATCAGCACAACAGCAATGGAATGTGCTGCCGTGTAAGAACGAAGAAGAGCCACAGTGAGACAAGGCCTGACACATCGCTAGTTCCCGGGCATAAACTCTGTCGTTGATTTCTTCTAATTTATAGAACAGGATGGGCCTGAAAACAGACTAGCTGCAATTCTGTGTGTGTGTGTGTGTGTGTGTGTGTGTGTGTGTGTGTGTGTGTGTGTGTGTGATATGACAGTTTATTACTAGTGTTTTCACCATCAAAACTTAGAATCTTGGTCTTCCTTCTTGTCATTGTGTAAGTTCGAAAGAGAGACACTGGCTACTTGGACAGTTTTAAATCAGACTCCAGGAATGTCACCACAGTATGACCTTTGTGACCAAATCCACCAGCCAGAACTTCATCATTTTCCTCAAAAAAACTCAGGCAGCCATCATCGGGTACAAAGACCGTAATTTTCTGATGTTCTAAATCAGCTAGACTCTGGCACACTTGCTGATGGCAGAATCTGACGGTCTGGCATCAACACTCACTTTTTCTAGCACAATTCCCTGAAGCGCCTTCCAGAGTGCTGGCCTTCAGGGCTGTGTCCAAATGAGCTTCCTTATCCTGTTTCTCATGCTGCTTCTGGTCTTATCATTGGCGAAGGAGCTTCCTGGCAGTACAAAAACCCTAATATTTGCCTAGTCTGATGATGCCCTGGTCCTGAGCAAAGGCAAACCTACTTGTTCTGATTATTATTTTTCTTTGTGCTGCCATCATGGTAGGCAGATACATTATTAAATCTAATGTGCAAAGTCAACTCATTGCTTCTATGTCTTAAAATAACTTGTTAGTCTGCTATTAGCAGTGTAAAAAACTTGTCAACATTCCGATTCAGACAGTGGGCATTCACTGGTGAATGGTTCAGGAAATAAGATCTGAATTAGCATTTTACCTCAGGCATCCAAGATATCACAACTCTTAACCCCAACACTTGGAGGAGCAGGTAGAACCCTTTCCCAGTGGTCACAATTAGATGCATTTCCAAATAACTTAGAGGTCTATATTGTTCATTTGTCTCAGGAAAACTCAGGCCTTGCCCTGAGGATTCCTTGAATTAAAGGAAATCATTTGTAATACTTAGGTGTTAGATGCTGCATTTTCAAATGACTAAATACTTACCATAGAAGCAAAGACATAATGGTTATTGTGGCAATATTCCAAGTCCTGAACAGGTCCAGAATAAACACTTTCTGCTGCTTCAGGGGTTTTAGCTGCTGTAACTAAATGAATGCAAATAGCCATGAGATGAAGAAGTGGTAAGGAGGTGTCTTTAACCATAACAGCATGGAAAAGCGTAGGCCTGTAACCACCAATTCACTTGAATATGCTTAGAAGGTCTGAAATTTGTGGACAATAAGGGCATCTACATATGATACTTATTCTAATACTTTAAAATACTTGGGACCCACTTTAAACAGAAACCTTTTTAATATAGAACATTGGCTCTACTGTCTCTTTACATAAAGTCTGTCAACACAGCCTTTCTTAGACTTGTGGTCATTACTGTAGGAGGCCTTAGTCACAACGAGTTGTGGTTCTTAGAGCCTGTTAAGTGGGTGGGACTGTGTAATTCCAAACTGCCATGAGGTCCACATCTACTTTTTAGACTTTTCTCATTGTTGTCTTTGGGTCAGAACAGATTTGGATTGACTGGGAGACCCTGGGCAAGTATTACTGATCCTCTCTGAGTCTCAGTTAATTCTCTGTAAGATGGGTATAGTAACTGAGAGTTGAGAGGATTAATGAGAACATTTACACACACACACACACACACACACACACACACACACACACACACACCTGTAGTTGTACTGATTATTGCCAAGGCCTGCTTAATCTCAATCTTTCATGGAGGAGTCCAGAGGTCTGAGAATCTATTTTTAAAGCTCCAAAAGTGATAAATATATAAAGCTTATTAGCACAGTGCTTGAGTCATGGTAAATGTCTAAAACATTTAGCTATTATTATTACCACACTGAGGAAAAGATGTCGGTTGTCAGTAACCCGTGACGATAGTTTACCATTATCAGTGGGCGTCCCTCCCTTACTTTTAATATCTGGAATTTAGCTCACCCTGCCTTAGGAATCTAGATGACCGAGATTATTAGAATCGACACTAAAAATTTACAAGGCTCCGAGGAGAACCTCTTGGGGATAAGATACAAGGACTTTGGAACTTGGTAGTGTCTGTACAGTGAGAGGCTTGGAAAGGCTCCATCATACAGGACTTGAGAGTGCCAGGCAGTGCCAGGTTCTCTGCATATATTAGCATCCTTCTCTCAAGAAGAATCAGACACTCCTCATGTGGCTCACAGCCATACTGTCTGTTTTTCCTCCAGCACTATTTGGAGTCTACAACTCTGGAATATGCCACCGACAGCGTATCTCTGTTAGTACAACAGAACTGTCGTCCCTGGCCTGTGCAGAGCCACCAAAATGCCTTTGAACACCATCAGCAGGTTGAAGGTGCTTCAGAGGAGAGACCCGAGAAGGCCAACATCACTTTCCAGTATGATACTGTTCTATATTTTTTCCAGTTCAGGTTACTGTAACTGCTGCTAACATGAAGTAAAAAAGCAAAGTTAAGAGCCTACCCAGTGGCACAAGCTCTCTTGTGAGGCGTCTAGCTTAGTGATCATGGGAAATTACTTAACTTCTCTGTACCTCAGTTTCCTCTCTTGAAAAATGGACCTGTCATAGCGCCTACTAGGAATGGCTAGCACACACATCAAATGAGCTGGACATCATGGCTGGCATCCGGGAGGCAAGTCCCCTTTCCCTCAGCAGGCTTGTCTAGTTCGGGTCCCCTGAACCTCAATGAGTCTGAGCTTCCTTGTGGCAGGAAGAAATGAGGCGCTATCACACCACGTGTTTTGATACTGAACTTTATTCTTATTTGTCCATAACTATGTATCTCTTACATAATTTGTGGTTGTTTTCTTTCATGTTGCTCTGACTTCTGTCCCTTCCTTGAAGATAGGAATCAGACCACATATCTGAGTCACATCAATAAACATTCTGTACAGCCCTGAGGCAGAAGGGTTAGACCCTTCCGGTGTTATTTTTGAACCCAGTTAAATGGAATAATGCTGGGAATGGAAATCTTTATCTGAAGAGCAAAGGAGTAAGTGATTGTTTTCCTGGCAGCCCTCTGAGAGCTTCGGCTCCTGGCCACTATAATTAACCCTCCAGCCAACACCAGGAATCTCAAGGCCAGGGTTGCAGAATTCCCTTAGTGTGGGCACTTACAAGCCTTCTATGCTTCCCAGAGTTCTGCTTTTTAGGATCTCTAGCAGCAGTGCAGCCCTGAGCATGGGGCATGCACACCAGCGCTGTGGCCACCTTCTCGGGGTGTCCTGAGCAGTCTCCACCCTTCTAGCCAGGAGTGTCCTGCCCCATCCTTTCCACTCAGCTCAGTGTTTGCTCTAGTTTGGACCTGCCTTTGCAGTCCTGAATCACTGTGCCCCCTTTCTTTGCTGGCACAGTGTCCACTCCTTGGGTACTTAGCACTTCCTCCCTGGTATTATCATTTTTCACTGAATCCTCTTGACACATTTAGTTACATGCTATGTTCCTTAAGCATGGGTCTACTTTTTCTTGTTTTGCTTTTTCTCCCGAGGGGCCAGCACACAGCCTGTCTGAGGATACTGCAAGCCCTTACTGACTGTCAGGAAGTACGACCGCTTCCTCAGAACATCAGCTCTCCTCACAGCCACCTGCCTTCAGGGGTAAGTGCTCCAGCCTGTGCTCTCAGGCCTTAAGGTTCTAGACACAACATAGCAAGACTAAAGACATACACAGCTTTCTCATCAGACTTTGGTAAGATTCAGGGTACAGGAAAGAAGACATGGGTGGAATTGCCCTCAAACACATTTTTTCCACTTAATTTGGACTTTCAAAAACTACTAGTATGTAGTTGTGTCAATGGTATGGTACAATACCAATAAAAAGTTAGAGACAAACTTGCCAAAGGGAAGAGAATGAATACTTCATTCACACTGTATGCTAAGTATTTCACTTATATTATTATTGTACTTAATTCCTTCATGGCCCTTTAATGGGGGTTTTCTCTGAGAACTTTATCATCTTTGTGTTTCTAAGACCTCCTGGTACATAGTGGCACACAAAACATACTGAATTCAATTCAGTTCTACAAAATCAAGAAGGCAGCTGATCTCAAGAGAACACATCTGTAAGCACTTACCTCCACAGGATCAAAAATCGCCACTGGGGCGGTTACATGGTTCATTTTTGCAGCTTTGTGGATGATCTGCTCGGCCTCTCTAAATCTTCTCTGGGATATCAGCCACCGGGGAGATTCAGGAATAAACCTAGAATTCATTTTTAATGGTTTATAACTCTTCGCACTAGCAGGGTTTGAAACTATTAAGCCTAAACCACCCCACCCCTACCCCAAATAATTTTAATTTTGTAAAATTCTAGTTTGTCTTTCTGGAGATAAATGGGAGGGAGGCCTCATAAGACTGTCATTGAAATTGTAATAAGTAATTAATAGGAACAAGTAAAAGCACTTGTAAGTCTCAAAGTTCTCATCGAATCACAAGGCCGATCATCAGTTGTACCTGAGGCCAGAAGCACACCTAAGAGATAATGTTAACATGGGTGTGTTTAAATTAGAAGAAGGCTTTCCAAAACTTAATAGCCCAGGGCTCATAGAAGAAATACCACCCACTACACGGTACATTTAGTATCTTTTCGGTATGTCTATCCTTAAGAAAATTCCCGGTATTCCAACTGGTGATGTTCACAAGCTTATGGATTGCAGAAGGGCCTGGTCAGCTCTACCTGAGCTTCTCCTGTAGTCACAGGAGAAGGTGAGCACACTGACACGCTCTTGTAGGCTTTCCCGGTGGCTTTCAACAGATTCCCAAGTTAGAGGGTACCCAAACCCGTTTTAGAGAGACAGCCAAAGTTGCCTTTTTTAACTGCAAAGAAACTTCACATTTTTTTATTAGACAGTCTAATCCCACTTATAACTGAGGACCAATAACAGTGGACATCTATTCTTTCCTTCTACTCTTTCAATTTATATTTACTTTTGTCACATTTTCATTTTTCTATTCTTTCCTAAGTTTTATTTATCAGAATTTCTTAGCCATTCTTCTGCCAGCTTGTTTTCCTTCCCTATTTGTCAGGACTTGGTTACCTTAGAAAGTGAATTACACACATAGCAGATAGAGGCCTCCAATCATTAATCAGGCCCTTTGAAGTCTCACTAGGAATTAGCTTAGTGCAAAACACAATGTATCATGCCGAGAAAGCTTTTGACAAGATCCAACACCCATTTATGATAAAACTCTCCATAAAATGGAAATAGAAGATTCATACCTCAGCATAATAAAGGCCATGTATGAAAAACCCACAGCCAACATCACAGACAACTGTGAAAAATTGAAAGCATTTCCTCTTAGGTCAGGAGCAAGGCAAGGCTGTCCACTCTTACCACTGCTCTTTAATATTGTACTGGAGGTCTTAGCCAGAGCAATTAGGCAAGAAAAGGAAATAAAAGGAATCCAGATTGGAAAGGAGGAAATAAAACTCTCATTATTTGCAGATGACATGATTATATATATTGAAAAACCCAAAAACTCTATCAAAAAGCTTCTAGAACTCATCAATGAATACAGTAAAGTGTCAGGCTACAAAATCAATGCACAAATATCTGTTGCATTTTTATATGCTAACAACACATTAGAAGAAAAAAAATCACATCATTTAAAATAGAAGTTAAATGAATGAAATATCTGGGCATATACCTAACAAAGGAAGTAAAAGATCTATACAATGAAAACTACAAGTCCTTAAAAGAAATAGAGGAGGACACAAAGAAATGGAAAGACATCCTCTGCTGATAGCTGGGAAGAATCAATATCATTAAAAAGGCCATCTTACCCAAAGCAATATATAGGTTTACTGCAATCCCCATTAAAATCCCACGGGCTTATTTCCAGGTAATAGAACAAAAACATCTTAAAATTTGTATGGAACAACAAAAGGCCTGGAATAGCCAAAGCAATCATTAGAAAAAAGGATAAATCTGGAGGGATTACACTTGCAGACTTTTAACTATATTACAAAGCTATAGTGAGCAAAACGTTGTGGTACTGGAATAATAACAGCGGCACAGATCAGTAGAATAGAACTGAGTCACCAGAAACTGACCCACTCACATACAGTCAGTTAATCTACGACAAAGAAGCCAAAAGCATTTGATGGAAAAAGGAAAGTCTCTTCAACAAATGGTGGTGGGAAAACTGGACAGCCAAATACAAAAGAATGAAGCTAGACCACTCTCTAACACCATTCACAAAAATTAACTCAAAATGGTTTAGCGACTTGGACATAAGACCAGAAACCATAAAGCTCTTAGAAGACAACATAGGAAAGACTTTCCATGGCATCAGTTGTAGAAAAGCTTTTGGGGACTCAAATCCACCATCAAGAGAAACAAAAAGAAAAATAAACAACTGGGACTACATCGAACTAAGGAGCTTCTTCACAACAAAACAAAACACCAGAACCAAAAGGAAACCTACTAACTGGGAGAAGATATTTATATTCAACATTTCCAACAAAGGCTTAATATCTAAAATACACAAAGAACTCATGAAACTCAACAACAGAAGTATATACAATCCACTCAAAAAATGGGAGGAAGAACTGGAAGGACGCTTTTCTGAAGAGGATATACAGATGGCCAACAGGCACATGAAATTATGTTCCTACTCACTGGCTATCAGGGAAATACAAATTAGAACAAAGAGATATCACTTTGTACCTGAAAGACTGGCTATTATCCAAAAGTCTGGAAACAACAAATGCCGGCGAGGATGTGGAGAAAAGGGAACACTTTTGCATTGTTGGTGGGAGTGCAAATTGGTAAATCCCTGTGGAGAGCAGTCTGGACATTCCTCAAAAAACTGAAGATGGAAATTCCACATGATCCCGTCATTCCACTTCTGGGCATCTACCCAAAAGATACAACAGCTCCCATCCACAGAGACATATGTATCCCTATGTTTATTGCAGCCCTATTCAGAATAACTAAAAACTGGAAATTACCTAAGTGCCCAGCATCAGATGAATGGATAAAGAAGACATGGTACATATACACAATGAAATACTACACAGCCCTTAGAAGAGATGATGCTTGGTCATTTGAATCAACTTGAATGGAACTAGAGGGGATGATGCTAAGTGAAACAATTCAAAAGAAGAAAGAGAGATACCAGATGACCTCACTCATAGGTGAATGTGAATAGACAAAACAAAGGAAGGAACAGATGAAACATAACCAATCCTGAAATATTTGCAGCAGAACTGAGGTTACCGAAAGGGAAAGGGGCAGGCACAGGCAGATGGTGGCGGAGCCCAGTAGACAATGGGGAAAAACACTTGGTGATTTATTTGGTGGAGGGCATGGTGTGATAACATGTATCTAAAAAATGGGGAAACTATACATAGGATATCATTTTAATGTGTAGAATAATTACTACAAAAAAACCTCCAAACACAACATATCAAAATGGTAAACCCCCAGATACTTTCCCCAGCCTCTTAGCATATGGGTGAAAAAATGAGCCCAGTTTACATTTTTTGGAATATGCCTTTAGTTCATACATGAAACGACTTTGATAATGTTACGTCACTGACCTTCAGTAATTAGAGCTATGCTGTCCTAGAGAATGTCCTGTAGTATTCTATATCTGTGCTGTCCAATACATTGGTAATTAAATTCGTGGCTATTGAGCTAGTATGACAAGTATGGTATAGGGACTTTTTAAAATGTTATTTGCTTTTCATTCATTCTAACCCAAATTGCTGCCTGTGGCTAGTAGCTACTGTATTCGTGCAGGATTAGCAGTCTTCCTACACAGCCCCATGTACGTCATAAGCACCTCTGCTCATGAGCATTATCTTTCCTCAGGCTGCGCTTAGAAACAGCCTCCCTTTCCTTACCACAGGGTCTGAGCATCATCATTGGCCTCTAGCTGAGTCGGCTAGAAAGTGCAAAACATGGTGCGCCCTGGTGGCTCAGACGATAAATTGGAGGCTGGGGCATAGATCATGTAAAACCAAGGACCCTGGATCAAGACTTGGTACTGGAGGAATAACCAAAATAAAGGAATAAAAGTACTTCTTTCTCCCCTTTCTGCCTGCCTGCCTGCCTGCCTGCCCTTCTTCCTTCATTCCCTGAATGCTGCTTCAAAAAAAAAAAAAAAAGAAAGAAGAGAAAGTGCAAAACTTTCCCCCTGTTGCATTAGTGGGTTCCTTTCCCACTCCCCCTTCACACATGCTCATCGACACCTGTGGTCCCTTACTGTCAAGCCTCTTAAAGAGAACATGGGACATAAAAACTCTTCAAATCACCTGCAGTGCCTTTGTGTAGCTTCTCCCCGCATTTCCTGTCCACTGTACTCAGGGCTGCTGGAATCTCTACTTTTTAATTGCCATGGGTTTTGAGTGCACGAAGTCTCAGGTCTACCCGATCATTTAAAAAGTTTTTGACATGTAAATGAGGTTGCACATCATCTGTAGTTTAATCTAAATTAAACAGAGGCTGGAGCATCTGTGTCACATACTGAGCAGACAGCAGGGAGCAGTATAGACCAAAGCATTGCTTACATTATCCCAACCCACCAGATGACTTCAGGAAGACCCACCCTCAAGGTCCAGAGGGTCAGAAGGTAGGTTTTTTGTTTTTATGGAAAAGTGCTAAGACTATTGTTGTCAATCAGCCAGTCCCATGCTGGCCCTGACAAAGAGTGACCACAGCCAAGAGCACTCACAGACCAACCCATGGGCAACAGAAGAAATAACTATCCTTTTTATCAAAATCACTCCTCTAAAGAGACAGAAAAAAACCTTTGAAAAATGTATATTGAGAGAATCTCTGATCGCCAGCATCTTTAACAATAAATTCAGTTAGCAAGAAGTTTATGGAGAGAGAGACCGAGGCCGATAATCACGATGATGATGATGATAATGATGATGCCTCTCATTCCAGAGCAATGCTCTGCTCTTGCAAATCTGGAATGTTTCCCTGGGAGGCAGACTGTGTAGATAATAGCCTTTCCTCATTTATCATAGCTTTCCTTACACTCACACTGCGGTTCCAGAGGAAATCTCCACATCAAAATAACATTTTAACATGCTATCAAGTTCCAGGGAAGTAAGGGGTGAGGGTATTCTTTCCCCCATTTACAACCCAGGCCAAGAATTTGCTGTAGTAAAGCACAGCACTCTTAGAGGTCATAAAAAGACAGGCCGGAGTGGGCTGACCTGAGCCACTTGGTCCAGTAAGCACAGATGTGCTACCTGTCAGCCTCGAGGACTGCCTAGCAGCTGCAGCAAAATAAAGGATCTTTAAGGAAACTTCTTAGAGTGTCCAAAAGACAGGGCAATCAGGAGGGCTAGTCTAAGTTGTGAGATCCAAAAAAGAAACTTTCACATATGTAAGCAGGTCGAGATCAAGTCATTTAGTAAAACTAGTCACTGCTGGGAGATTTAATTTTCATATCATGAAAGCAAACCAAGAATGAATGAGAGGCTGCACAGAGCACCAGGCCCACCAATGGAAGAAATCTCCTTTCCTCTTATTTAAATATGAAAACCAAAGAAAGAGGAAATTTAAAAAAAAAAAATAGCAGATGGCTGGGACTTTAATCTTCAACTATTCTCTCACGTGAACTATCCCGGTTAATCACACTACGTAAACCTGGGGCAAATCTCTCTGAACTTGTTATTCCCACGCTAATCCATCAGAATGGGGTCCAAGAGGAGAATATTTTCTCTAAGTAGCTCATTAAACAAAAGCTATGCTCGCTCCCTTCCAGACAAAGCAGGCAAATGGGCACAACTTGGATGCTAATCATCAGGTGGCAGGGAAGCTGGAGAACTTACATTGAATCCATCAGAAGGAAGAGATTCCCGAGTGGCTAAAGAGCAGGGGACAGAGGGAAAAAGGATAGAAACCAACAGGACAATCTCCACAAACAACAACCAACAGCAGCAGCAGCGGGGACTAGATGTCCTGAGAACAGCACTTTGTGAACCCCAGGAGAATCACACCCCAGCACTCGGTCCACTGGCAAAGGGGCAAACAGGCTCTCCGGGGAGGTCATGCAAGCCCTCGCCAGAGTGAGCACCAGGCGCTAGGCTCCAGGGGAGCTGGCACCACAGCGGGGGGGCTGTCTGGGACCAGGCCACACTCACCACCACAGCGGGACGCACAGCACCCCCGGCCCCGTCAGCGCCAGCAGCAGCATCCGCCAGTCTCTGATGAAGTAAGCAAACAGGGGCAGCAGCATGTAGCCCACTGCAAAAAATGTGCACACTCCTAACGTGGAGAATATAATACGAACTGACTTGCCAAGAATTTCTGTTCCTGTTCAAAACAAGGGAGGAGTGTTAGCATCTTAACTCACTTTAATATTGCTTTTTTTTTAAACATCATTACCTGGTAGGCAGAGTGCAAACTCAACCACTTAGAAAAGGGAAGAGGCATTTGCCTTGTGGCCCAAAGCAGGAGGGTCAGGGTGAAGAAAGGGGTGGGAAGTAACCCAAGACTTTTCACTTCATAGAAAGAGGCATTGTTGGGAGATTTTAAAAAGAGTCATAGAATCAATATGTTTAAAGGTCAGCTCATGTCACAGAAACATGCCCAGCCCCAAGAGGTAATCCCTTATGAAAATGTCACATTTCCAAAATGAGTGTCCCCAAGGTGCTCCAGGAGACACATGCGGACTCCTCTAAGGAGCTCTGAGGGGCCATCAACATTTAGCCTTTCCCACAGTTCTGTGCTGTAAACAAACAGACATGGCCCACCACAGTTTCCAAGAGGGGTTGGGACACCCTTAACCACCCTCAATTCACCCTGAAAAATGATAACTAGAATCCAGCTGGCTCTGGAGGCATGCGAGCAGGCCCAAAGCACCCAGGGCTGAATTCTCCCACAGAGGCACTGTGCAGAGAGATAAGCCCCAGGCAGACACAGTCCATTTAGATCAAGAAAGAAAGGAAGGACCTGTTCTGCTGCCCTGGCAGGTGGAAGCCCTGGAGCTGGCCACATACCCAGAGAATGCCACAGTTTTCCCAGAACACCACACAGGCCAAGACTGCTTGCCGTTGGGTCCTATTTTGAAAAAGGACACACAGATGACTGTGCACAGGGCCACAGCAAATCTCTATGTACCAGTTCTTCCAGAGAT
Organism: Solenodon paradoxus; assembly: GCA_004363575.1. Classification (NCBI taxonomy): domain Eukaryota; kingdom Metazoa; phylum Chordata; class Mammalia; order Eulipotyphla; family Solenodontidae; genus Solenodon; species Solenodon paradoxus. The sequence continues at coordinate 31,219 of RJWH01006373.1, forward strand.
GTTGCCTGCCCTTCTGAGTTCTTGGCTGGAGATGGGGATGTCCAAGAACAACCCCCTTCTGTGGTCAGAGAGCTCAGCCCCTTCCCACAGAGTCCATCTTGGTACTGTGTCCCAGGGGCAGAGATCTGGCCAAAGGCAATGGCTCCGTCTTTTGTTTGAGCTCTGCCTACCACTATAGAGAAGTAGCCCAGAAAACACAAAGCAGATCATTAAAAGGTTGTTCATATTAGACTTTTAAGAGAGATTTTCTCAACTGTGTTTCTATGTCCTAAGCCCAATCTAAGGCGTTAAGGGCTAATTCCAAAGAAACTGTAAAATGGCTACTTGGGCTGGCTTTCTGTTTTCACCCTCAACCTGTTCCCTTGCCTACCTTACTTCCTCCCTCAGACTAACTGAATAGTGTGCCTCAGTGGTGCCCACCGAGAGCAGCCATTCTACAAATCTACGAGCCTCTTGCTCCCCATACTGCAGACAACAGGCCTAACCACCGCAGGCATTTCTCAACCTCCAAACCCATTTCAAGGATAGTTCCTGACTTCATGAGTGTTATTTCCAGATATTTTCTTACCTCGTTAATGACCTTCCTATCACACTATAACAAGACTCTCATGCCATGGTTTCCAAACACTTGGGCTCTGGTTCTTATGATATGGAATGAGTAGAAGGTACTTTATCCTAAGCAGAGATTCAGAGGTGAAGCAGCAGAGGATATGATTGTGGAAAAGAGAAAGTACACAGAACCCAGTGAGAAAATGCAGGATGGTAAGGCTAAGGGAATTTCCTTCTACTCTCATGATCCTGATAAGAGAAGAGAGTAAAGTTACAACACTACCCTGGTTAATCTTCCTCTCAAAACTTGGGTCTCGGGCCAGAAAAGAGTTGTTCTAACTTTGCAGAGTACCCATGGGGGACAGAGGATTTTTAATCTTTCTGTGAAATAATGTGGATGGCATGAGCCTGAATAGTTCCTTCTTAGTACCACTTCCTGCTCAATGACTTTTAGTCAATCAACCTTCCTTAAACACCATCATCAACATTATCAACAACATCATCATCATCATCATCAACATCATTGTTAGCACTGTTAAATAGGTATGTTAAGCCAGATTACATATATCATTTCTTTGAATCATCACAACAATTATTTGAGAATTATTATAAATCCTATCTTTTTTTTTTTCTAAGGAAAGGTACAGGCAAGAATGAAGGCAAATAGGCAGGCAGCCATGAAGAGATAGGGGGAAGAAGCACCCATTTATTTTATTTAGTCGTTCTTGGTTTTTCCCCCTGGCCCGGGGTCATGAACCCAGGTATTATGATGTATGTGGTTTGTGCCAGTCAGAGACAGTGGGCCTAACTACTACACCACCAGGGCATGTCAACTCCTATTTTACACATAATCAGATGTGACTTAAAGTGTGGAAACAAATTACAAAAATTCTCACATATATAATAAACGGGGAAGCCAGAATTTAAGCCTCATCTGTTTGAGCTATGAATGCTATCTACAAAAAGACCACCTTGAGGCAAAGCCTTGATTCTGTAGCAATACTTCAGTTAAGACCCTTGTGGAGAAGGGTGAGACTATTCACTCTTTGGAAGTGAGAACTTGTCCCTTCCTAGGCTGGAAGCCAACCAGTCCCCCTGAGAAGCACTAGGAGAGGAGTCCTAATTCCTGCAGACTTTTCATGGCTGAAGCTGCCACAAGCTTTCCATATGCTTAGTTGATAGTAAGACAAGTGGTGACTTCTGACTCTGTCATCTTGAGGATCCCTGTCCTGGCCTCCTATACCACCTAGATTTTTGCTCTTAGGGCAAAGCCCTGTTTGTCTTGGTCTGATTGGGTCTCTGAGTATCTCTTGGGGGTGAAACTGTGACATGTAGCCAAAAGGGCATGTCTGGGCCAGAAGTGATGGGATACCTATCCAGATTTTCCACTTACTTTGAGCACTCTCTCCAAGAGAAAGTGACTCAGAGAGGGCCTGTCTCACTTCCACATCCATCCAGGCCCTTCTGTGGCAGTCAGCCCAGGAATCACTAGATCCATTCCACATGGAGGCAGGCCCTGCCTCTCCACAAATGACTGACAGAGGACTGCAGCAGACCTAGCTCAAGACACAAGACCGTGGTGCCATTGCCAGGAGATGGGGTGCAGCTCCAAGGGCCAGGAGTGCCCTCTATCAGTCATGTGCAAGAGCCTGGACTCCTTGATGCTCATTTGCAACTAGAGTGACTTTGATAAGTCCCACTTCATGGACTTATTATGAGGACCGTGATGACGTATGTCAAGTACCTAGCAGAATGCTTGCCATGTAGTAGGTGCTAGAGATGGTTCATTTTATTATTCTGATCAAACAGTTGAAATGGGCTAGATGTCAGGGGAATGGTGGAAAGCATAGTGCCATTGACCAAGAGACCCAACAGAACATAGCAGAACTTCTCTTTGCTGCCCAGAAAGTATTCAGAATTCTCTTCAAATTAACAGATATTGGCACATTAGGGTAACCTAGCAGTTTAATCCACCAGGGTGTAGCTCATATATATCCCAAGGTCCCCAATTCAAGACCCACGGCCAGAGAAACAATCGAGATGAACAAGTGAATAAAATAAATAAATGCTTCTTCTTCTCTCTTCCTGCCTGCTTGATTGCTTTCATTTTTCCCTGTACCTTTCCAAAAAAAAAAAAAAAAAATTTAATTAAATTAACAGCTCAGGGCTTTCTTCTCCTCCCTTTGTTAATATTCACAGGTAATCTAGTCAAAACTGCCCTTTCCTATCTCGACATGTGCCCAGAAAAGTTATCTGCCCCCTGCCTCTGTCCCCACGGCCATGTCCTCATTAACAACCACATTGACAGCCTCAGCCTGACCAGACAGGCTCCGAAAGAACAGCCTGGAGTGGTGCACCCTAGTGGCTCGGGTGTTAAGTTTGCAGCTTCCACCTGATCCACATAAGGCCCAAGAAGCTAGGATCATGACCAGGCGCCGAGGGAACTACAAACATGAGCCTCTGATTAACTAACTAACTAACTAACTAACTAACTAACTAACTAACTAACTAAATGCTTCCTCTTCTCTTTTCCTTCCTTTCTGCCTGCCCACTTGCCTTCATTCCTTCCTGCTTCCTCTCGAAAGAAAGACAGAAAGAGATAAAGGAAGGAAGGAAGGACAGGAGTGGGGCCTTGTTCCTTGCTATGCACCCCCCACCCCAGTTGTCCTTTACACCTTGTAGGGAAAACAAGGGGTACCAGCAGAATTTCCGCATCTCTTTTTTCAGATATTTATACCCGCTCTTAAACCTAGAAGATTTTGAAGAAGCTCAAACTCATTGAAAATGGTAACAATAATGGCAGCACTAAAGTAAAATACTAAGAAAAGTAAAAAAGTTATGCCTTGGAGAAAAGAACAAAAATATATAGCCGATCACTTTGGAAAGCAATCTGGCAGTTCCTCAAACGACTAAACTTAAAATTACCATTTGAGGCACTCCTTGGAGGGGCAGTGTGTAGGTCAATCGCCTCCAAAGGAGCAAGTCGCATACCTCTGGGTTTAAGTCCCTGATCCAGGGAGAAATAACCAGTGTGAACAACTAAGTAAAAATAAAATAAAGGTATTTCCTTCTCCTCTCTCTTCCTTCCTGCCTGCCCCTTGCCTTTAAAAAAAAAAAAAAAATTGACCTAAATCCACATATTCAGAAGAACTGAAAACATATATCCTTTTTTAAAAAAACGCTTGTGTCTGAATACTCCTAGTAATGTTATAACAGTCAAAACGGGGAAACGAGCAGATGCCCGCTGACGGCAGACTGGTTCACGCTGCGGCAGGGAGAAACCTTGAAAACACGAGGTGGAGAAGGCAGTCACGAAGGCCACATACTGCATGATTTCTATGAAGCTCTAGAGGAGACCGGCTGACACAGACAGAAAAGAGATTCGTGGCTGCCAGGAGATAAAGAAAGAGGAATGGGTCGTGGTTGCTAATGGACATATGCTTTCTTTGGGGACTGATGAACATGTTCTGAAACACAACTTTGTAAAGAGTGAATATTATGTTCTGCAATTATATCTCAATTGAAAAAAGTTTAAAAACATGTGGCAGATAAAGGCTGCATCATGGATACAGTTCGACTGCAATTTTGCCCAAGTTTCCTGGTAGCCAAAGTGATAAAGATGCCATCAGTTACATACATATCCACAGGAAGAATGTGTCAAAACATCCGAGGAAGCAGAGCTCGTGACAGCGAGGCAGGCTGGAACAAACACTGCACAGGAGGAGGATGACAGCAGTGCTGTGTGTAGACTAAATTCAAACAGCTAGCTCTGAGAGATAAAGGAAGAAGCCGCTGGCGTTTCACCCAGAAGGCTGTGGATAGGGGGACCGTGTTATTTCTGGGAGTCGCAGGGGATTGTGAGGGGCCCTGGAGTGTGGGTGGGTCAGTGTCCGTGGTCCTGACCAGTCATTGCATCCTAAACCAATATTATTCTGCAGCTCCATCACATTCAGGTGAATCCACTTCAGGCTCCTTTCCTTTTCCCTTTCCTCGTCTCTTAGGACTCTGGCAGACTTGAGACTGGTTAAAAAGCAGAGCAAGATAACGATCTACTTCTGCACCGCTTTGAGAGTGGGAGTAATCCAGCTTCCTGACTTCATGTAGAGAATCTTAAAACGGGAGATTACTGCTTTAGGAAGCCTTCCCTAGAGCCAGCAGGCCAAGGCCAGACCACAAGCTAGTTTCTTTGAGTCAAATAAAACCTGAAAATCATCTGTTTTAGCCTTAAAACAGCAGAGAGCGCTGCTGTGCTATAGCCAAGTCAGTTGCTGCTGCTGCCTGTCCTTGTACTTTGCCCTCACCCTGCCATGATGAAGCCACTCCAGGAGGCAGGTAGGTTTTCAGGGGCCCTCATAAATAGTCTGACCTTAGAACCAATACAAAAAGTCTTATACCAGGAGACAAAAGTCAGTCATTTCCTGCAGCGCATAGGGAAATAAAACGAAATCAGCCAGGCCCAGAAACAGGCTGATGGGGAGCCCAGTGCCTCTGGCCTTCTGCCCACTGATCACTGGTTTGCTGCTTGGGAACCTGCCTGATGTTACATGATCCGACTGTCCCCTCACACTCTCACTCTTCCCAGCACAGGGAGCAGGCGGGGGTGTAGGTTGTAGTGCCATGGCCAGCTGGGCAGGCCTTTCCTGCAGGAGGTTTGGGGTGGGGCTCCCAGACTTAGCCACTCACGTGGGAAGCCCCCTGGCTCCAGAAGCGCTGTGCACCCCTGAAAGACAGGTCTCAGTGCTGGTCATTCAGCAGGACCATTCAGCCAGGTACCCCACCTGACTCACAGCCCCGGTGATAGGACGGTCTTGCATGACCATGACTGCCCTTCCACTCCTGGTGTCCTTGAGGTCCTTCTAAAGAGCCTGTGGGCCTCCAGCGGAGTCCTCCTGATTTTGTCCCTGGTATGTGTCTGGTCCAAGTAGAGCCAGGCATTGACTTTTCACCTATAGGGAGGGTCACCTGAAGTAAAATGGATTCTGGGGGATTCAGCACATGAGAACAATAGGTCTTGCTGTATCCAAGAGCCCTGAGTCCCTGGAGCCATCGGGCACTAAGATATTGCAATTTCTGTTGGAGGAATGTCCTCCGATCTCCAGTTTCTAGCATCACTGGTCTGAAGTCTTGTGTCCTTTACACAAACGACTTTCTTTAGAAAGTCTTGCTTCCCTTCTTCTCCCTGCTGGGAGGCAAGGAACTATGGGCCAGGAACAGGTGGCTTCAGCATGCTCTCCCTCCACAGACATGGAGGCTGGGCCTGTGGCAAGGGACTCTTCACAGACGATTAAAGGAGTAGAATGTGAACAGTTCCATCTCGGCCACCTGTCAGAGGGTGTGCATATCCTCCACAAAGAGGGCTCAGCCTCTCCACAGCCCCTAATCAGCCAGATTCTTCAAGTGACCAGATGATCTTGCCAGATTCAGACTTTTAAAACAAGAAGAATCATTAGATTTACCTTAAAGGGATCAATGTTAACAATCATATTTGACAACAGGGATAAACTGGGACAGCACTGAGCCAATACGGGTATATTATCACATTAGAGTTTATGGGAATTGGTATCCAATACAGGACATTAGGTAAGATCTTCCTTTTTCTCTCCTCTCAGAGAGAGCAGGTAAACTCAGAGAGCACCTTGATCAGTCTGCATGGAGCTCACTTCATTTCCTCCCAGGAAAAGCTAAGGACTTCCTCATGGTCTTTAGCTTGTGAATACCTAGCATGCTTCTCGAGATTCCAGAAGCAAGGCTATGGCTAGAAGACAGGATGACTGTCAGTGCATCAGGCTCATCCTGTATGTAGCTGATAGACCCTGGGGTGGGGTGACACCAAATCTACCCATCAATGGAGGGTAGGCACTGAATTCCTATCCGACACATGCTTCCTCCACCTGTGCACCAGCCTCCCTGAATAAGTCCCTTCATGGGTCAGGCACAGCTACCAGAAGCATCCCTATGCCCGAACCAGGACAGAAGTCATGAGTTTTCACAGCTCAGATCAAAGACATCCCTGGGCCATCCTCCCCTAAGATCTCTTCTGTGCCTCTCCCAAGGCCTGTGAACCTGTAATGTGTTTTGGTTGCTGTGTGGCTGGTTCCTACCAGCTTCATCGACTATGCCCCCACATTTCAGCGCTGGCACCCTGTGAGAGCCTGCTCTACCTGTGACCAAATCTAAAACCCTGGTTCTAGAACCTTCTCCCACCACACATACATATCCAAGGTTGATCATATTTTGGAACCACGGTCTAGAGACTGAGGTGCTTCATTGTCTTCTGAGGAAGAGTCCTCATGTGCCCTCTTCAGCGACCCGCTCTTCCCAAGCCTCTCAGACAGTTGGAAGGAGGAGCCCTGCAGGTCAGAAGCCATTCCTACCTAATATGAAGGCCACCACGTAGTTGGAGATCTGGCCCATGCCAACGATGACAAATAACACTGTGAACATTTCCCAGTTGACAGAGAAAATCTGCAGGAAGCTGAAGCCAGTCTGCACAGCCATGGTTGCAAAGAGGATACTCTTCCTGCCAAACCTGTAGAGCACAGAACAGCACAAAATATGAACCAGGAAGCCATCTGTCCTGGAAGTAACTTTTGAAGTTCAAAGTCTCCTGTGAAGAGACGACATTTGAGAAGCATAGAATAGCAGTAGGCAAGGACCCCACAGAAGGCTGCTCTTTAGAATGAGTCACAGGAGGAGCTGCCAGTTCTTTTCTGGAAAGTAGGTACAGTACAGATGGCAGATATATTCACTATTGGCCATGTGGGCAGCCTGTCATTCCACAACCAAATCCCTCTGTAGCAGTGAACTTCATCCTTGGCTGCACTTGGAATCACCTGGAGAACTTCAAAATATACTGGTGCCAGCACCCTGCCTCCCAAGATGCTTACTGTCTAGGATGCAGTTTGGGTATTAGGATTTTCCAAAATTTTCCAGGTAAGTCTAATGTTAGCCCCCAGATTGTGAACCACCGCTCTACGGGAGCTCTATGGGAGGAGAGCTTCTAGCAATGTCCATCAGTGATACTGTCATTAGCCTAAGTCTTAATTTCACTTTCTGATAGTGACTAATGGATAGAATGGAGCAGCACAGGTGTGAGCAGAAAAGTCTCCCATGCTGTCTTCCAAACTCAAGTCTTAGAATTCCAGCGGGCATTGTAACTGAGGGAGGGACAGTCATTCCTCTGGGAAGTCTCCCCTAGCACTGCTATTAACATTCCCAGCTTCCCACACTCAGGGATGCACACTCATGGGTGCACAGTGAGTAAGTGCTTTCCCTGATTCTGCCTAATGGCTGTCTGTGGACAGACCACATGTCTCCCTAGAGTTAGGAGCAGGGCAGGAAGGCTGTGGTTGATGATAGTATCACCTGGTGCCTGACCATTCCCTCAAAAAGGTGAAACTAAAGCTAACATAGAGCTCAGGTGTGCTCATGTTCTAGGAAATTACCATATCACCAGAACTGTGTAACTGACCAAGTTGCAGAAGACAATGAAATTGACAATTGTAGATTAGAAAAAGACAGCAGTGAGACAACTTGGCTGGGAATGTCCATGAAAGGAACTATTGGGACTAATTAGAACCTGGAAAAAAGCAGGTAATATGGAGGCAAAAAGGAGACAAGAATCAAGAAGGACACATTAAATCCCACCCCTCTGCACCATGACAACACTGACAAGGCCATATCAAAACCCAAAGTAGGTTTGCTCTCTTGGTCCAGAAACGCTTCCCCTAAACCCAAATCTGTAGACATCAGAGACCCAAACACTATTCTTCCCCTCCCCCGTCCTTCGCAAAAATCATAAAATCTTTTGTCCTAGTTCCTGTGGGGGGAAGAAGGTCTTTAGAGCGTGAGCTCCTTTCCCCTTCTTTGGCCAAAGAATGTTTCTTTTTGTTGGTTTCTACTTGCCTTCTTCAATCTTTATTAGTCAGTGGGAAAAAGAACTTAGAGGATACTGGTATAAGTTACAGTGTCTTATTTTGAGGGATTTGGTGATACAAGGACTCTGCTTTCCAATGGGATCAAAGCTCTGGGAGTCAAGGTTGGGGAAACTGGGAAAGAAAAAAAAAGTCAGTTTGGTAAAGAGACTGAGAATGGAGAGAGACCAGAAAACATCATGACTCCTCCTATCACTGACTCAGAGACCTGAGGGGCCTGCTTTTTTCTGGAAGGAACCCCTGAATTCCAGTCCAGTCTCAAGATAGGCAGTAAATTAAGAAGGGGCCCTACCCTACTTTCCCTCCCACCCAGCGTCCTTACCTGTCAGATAGCTGCCCGGACACGAAGGAGCCCAGGAGCACGCCTACGAAGAACAGCGAGGTGGTGAGGGGCGTCTTCCAGTTATCCTCACACACCAGACTCCACTGCCAGAGAAGACAACACAAGTCTGAGCCCAGCTCCAGGGAAGATTAGCGCTCTCTCCACCCCTCTACCAGGCTGCTGTTTTGTGCAAAGGGCAGAGGCTTCACAGCCTGGGGGTTGATTCCTAACTGCCATTCACAGGGACAAGTCATAGTTCTCCCTGAGAAGCACCTCCTTCTTCAGAAACGAAGGGTGGTATTTCCATCTCTGCTTCCATCACAGGAGAAGTGAGTTCAAGCATGGCTGTAACTGAGGACCCCCTCAGCTGCTGCAAAGCAGTATGAAGCAAAGATGGCATTTCTGCTGCAGAAGGTATCCCAGCCTGAAGGAAAGGATGGTGTTTGAAATGTCTGAGGGGCAAACCAGAGGGCATGGTCACTTGGTCCAGGTGTAAAAGTTTCCTGTGTTGTTAAAAGTGCCAGTGCTTCCAGGACCAATTAATGATAGTTTCTGAGCAGCATCCTCCAAAGAAGCCTGTGCTCCCTGGTCGACACACACCCTACGACACAGCTGGGTCTGATCCAGGACCCCACAGTGCTGGAGTCCCCGCCACCGCCTCCACTGTGCCTTATCTCTCCTCCACACTCCTCCACCCAGCCTTCCCAGTAGTAGGTCCCTGCCACTCCCCAGCGCCCCTGGGGACTCTTCATCCCAACAAGTCCCTGCTGGCCATAAAAGTGCTCTGCCAGAATTTCAGTTACCAGATCTTGACTTCATTTAGCAAAATCTCAAGGGAGCTTGAAAAAATTTCAAAGTGTGTTCAGTAAGCTTTCATTTATTTAAAAGAGAAGTCATTATCAACATGTATTTCAAGGCCGTGGGTCAGGGGCTGGCTGTGTCTGGCAAGATGATTCCGCCTAGGGATTGCCACCCAATTCCAGCTCTGCTTGGTGATATGCGACAGAACAGTTCAGTTCTTAATCCTCACAACTTCCCTGAAAAAAAATTTTTTTTTAATTCACATGTTTATAACACATCTTACTCTCTGCAGCTAACAGAAGTGTCTGTAAAGACACAGAGAAGAGGGCCACCAACAAAAATCTAAGGATCTTAGGATAAACAGAAAGCATAGGGAAGAAGGTTACAAAATAACCAAGCTGGGGGTAGAAGTGACTGCTGGCTATCTTGCCCAGGGGCCTCCTGCTTGCCAAGGGGGCCCGGAAACCTGATCCTGATTATGCCATTTGCTCAGCTGTCTGAAGGATCACAGCACGCAGAGCGAGAAGGCTGTTCCGTAGCAGCTCAGGTTCTCCGAGTACTGAGACTGGAGAGACGCCTCTCCTCTACATGTCCTTCTGCATGGAGGTCATTCTGAGACGCTGAGTACAACATCCTTGAGAACACCCCCGTCACAGAGACAATAGCAAGATTCAGGAATCTGCCTACAGCACTGGCCACAAGAGGGACATCTAAACACAACTCTGCATAAGGAAAAATAACGTGGGTCAGGCACAGGGCGGGGGATTTCCTATCAGGCAGAATCTAAGGATAAATCTGAGACTGCACCCCGAGTGCAGTTGCTTCAACTGATGCCCCTGTATGGGCTTCGGGGGAAAGGGTATGAATCTTCCCAAACTGTGTGGATAGATTCATGTGACCTGCCAGCCTATAGGTCAGAGAGGTGAACAGGACATGCAGTTGAATTAATGGCCACCTACTTCTCAAAATCACTAGGCAAAGTGTCAGAAAATAGCTTGAGATCTGCTTCAATGTACAGAGATGACAGCTGGTAGTGAACAGGGTCCCAAAGCCCCATGATGTGTGCTGGGATCCATTTTTGCAGAAAAGTAAATGGAGACACTGAGACTGATGTTTGTCTGAAGTCGGCACATAAATGGGCATGTTACGTACCAACTCAGGCCTCAGAACTTAAGCGTGAACCCTGTCCTGCTTTGGACATGAACTCCAAAGCCAGACAAAGTAACCTTATTAAATACCATCCCTTAGACTTCTTCAAGGAATGTGGCCCCAGGATTTGGGTATAGAAGGCCTTTACCACAGCCTTTAATCTTGGACAGAGCTGGGGAAAATCTCAAGGTAGGCAGGGTTATTAATGAGTCCATTATCAACTATCACCATTCCATCTGCAGTGAAGCAGAAAAGCTCCACCAAAGGTAAAGTGTTCCCTTTTGTGGTTTTTAGAAGTATTTTTGTTAGGACTTTGCCTTAGGGGAAGATAGACAAGATTCAGCCACAAACAGAAAACGAGGGAAGTTGTCCAATGTGAAGTCAGGCATTCCTCAAGTCACCTGCACCCAAGTCCTGGGGCCACATTCCCTGAAGAAGTCTAGGGGATGGTATTCAATAAAGTTACTTTGTCTGGCCTTGAAGTTCAAGTCCAAAGCAGGACAGGGTTCAAGCCTAAAATCTGAGTTGGTACCTAACATGCCCATTTAGGTGCTGATGTCAGACAAGGAAGTGGGCAGCACTAGCTACCTGATTTGAGGCCCAGTGCACCCTGGAAATGCAGGACCCTTTGTTGAAAAATTAATAATTTCAAGCCATTAACAGCAGAGCAGTAAAACCCAGTGCGGGGGCCTGGTGACTGTACAGGTTGCAGACATGGAACTGCTACTGGATCCAGCCTGCTCTGGTTGGGAAACGATGCAGAGGAAGGAGTCCTGAATTGGGGTGCTAGGAATGGGGAGGTGGGGTCAGTTTCCGATTGCTCTCCTCATGGAGGCTGAGGAGCCACGGTTCTAGTTCCCCTTCCCACCCTGAAGAGGGGACCCAGGAAGCTCTGTTAGAATCATGCAGCACAGGAGCAGGGAATGTACACAGAAGCCATCTGCTCCAGGCCCATGCAGGCCGCCATCTGTCTTTTTAAGACCCTGCTCACACCTAGCAGAGGAAGGTGGCTGGACCTCATCATTTCCTGCGGTTGGTTCCAAGGTTAGGCCTTCTCTTGGGGAGTTACTATGCCTAAGGAGTCTTTTTGAAATGTTTCACAGGACACAACATTGATAGACAAAGAACTAGCTGTGGCTTATGGAACTGGAGACCAGTAAATAAATTGCTAGCCTGAAGAGAGACCCTTCTGTCCATGGGGCTATTCTTGGGAAGGCTAGAAGGCTGCCTTCACCCAGTCCCTGGGTTTTAAAGGGTGTGTCTTGAGACCCCACTTGCCAGGTTCCAGGGAACTTCCTAAGGTTAACAGTGACCCAGTAGGCCCAATGGGAGATGGTCTTTGTTTTGTCAGGATGCAGTAGAAAACCTTTTCCCTAACCCCAATGCAAAAGTTAGTCTGCCAGGAATTTTCCATGGTACTACAGAGGCTGCAGCTATGTCCCATTCTATGAAGACTGCGGCTATGTCCTGTTATTGTGACCAAGGACAAACGAGCATCACCTCCATACTTTGCAGCTGTACGTAAGTGATAAGAGTTGCCAATAGAAACCTCACGTAGCCAAAGATATGAATCATTAGCTCAGAGTATAAAAGGAGCTCTCCTAGATCCCCCATTGATCAGCTTTGGGTAACAATACCCCTGGGCCAGCACTGGTGCTTGCAATAAAGTGCCTTTTCTCTGAGTGCTCAGCTGTCAGTCTTCTCACTGTCTGGAGGTGCTGCCATAACAAGGACAGGACTGTCTCTGTGATCTCTACACATGTGCACATATATACACACATACAAACATACATTCACATGGCCAACTCAGAGGTTAATGGCAGATGGCCTGGTGAGGAGCTAGCAGGTATTGTTCTGCAGCTCTGCTTTCAGGTCAGACACTAAACATTTCCAAAACAACCCAACTCTTCACATCCCCTGGACAGAAAGTGGAATATGGGAACCAGATGGCCCAAGCTGTTCAGGGCGGGGGCACTGATGTGTCCTCCCAGGGTAACTGTGTCTGTTTCGCCCTTCTGGGCTCAGACCATCGTCCCCATACAGAGCAGAGTGAGTTCCATGTCGCCGGGGCATCAAGCCTCCAGCTCTACTTTAAGAACAAAACCCAGGTCACAAGGTAATCAGGAACATGGGGCCACTGTTGGTATAGAAGGATGTGCTCTAGATAACATTAGTAATAATACAAATGACAGCTACAGTGTACGGAGTGCTCATTGTGTCCTTTGTGTTATGGCATCGGAGACAACATGTGAAATGGGTACTTTCTCCCCTTTTTACAAATGAGGAAATGAAGGCACAGAGCAATGAAGCAACGAGTATAAGTCCTAGTGAAGTGGTCAAAGGAATCACTTAATCATTTATTCAACCCTCATTGAGCAGCTGCTCTGGGCCAGGCTGTGTGGGGTGCAAAACAGACATGGTTGCTGCCTCCACAAAGCTGAAGGTCAAGCATACTTTACAGGACAGCTGAGGTGTGGACATGTGCATGCATGAGCCCTGCCCTGGCTGGGGCAGCTCTGTTCTGGGCCACTGTGTCCTTGCCTTCTGGCTAGAGAGCAAAAGGGCATCCCCCTCCTTATCCTTCCCCAGATGGACAGAGCTCTAAAACCCAAACCCATTTATATAATCCATTTAAATAAGTAATACTTGCATGAGGCGAGGCACATGGCAGATGTTAATAAATTATTAATGAATGAATATAGAACAATTAGTAATGAAAAATGAGTTTGGAAAAGTTGTGCTGTTACATACTGTCCTTTGAAAGATCAATCTGGAACTCTCCAAATAGCCAAAGTTAATTTTGCCTTTACCAAAGGCATAAAGCCATAAAGGACTATAAAGACAAGTATATCCCTCTGATATACACAAAACAGAACTCCAGGAGGCAGCCTGGAGTTGAACAGAGTACAGGCTCTCTGGGGTTTTGCCACTTTAGTAGTCTGACTTTGGGTCTTACCTTCTTCACCTCTATCAGCTCGCTTTTACATCTTCAAAGAGGTGACATAATACTGCCTCCTGAAGATGCTGTGAGCATTGGAGAGGCAATGTAAGCAGAGTATCTGACATATTACAGGTCTGATTAAATGATTGTCTCCGCTCTACTAACTTTTTTTTCTATTAGCCTTTGTCCTAAGCAAAACCATGACTTAGAACAAACAGCATGAATGAATGAATAAATAAAGCAGGTTACACTTAAGCCTGATCAGGCAACAGAGATACTTAGAAATGAGAACTTTCTACTTAATGACTAAAAACGATTTTACTACCAGATATAAAAATTCCTTTATAAATGGATTTCAACTCACAGATGACTATGAGTGAAAAATTAGCAATCATCCATTTAGGAATGAAAAATAGGAAGTTGTATTTAGTTAGCAACAGAATTTATACCACCTCCAACTTAAAGTTGGAAATTTCCTGACCATTGGAAATGAGACAGCTATTTAGTTCTTTTTGTTTATAACAGATTTATTATGATTATTTATAGCCCATAAAATTCAGTCACTGAATGTGTGTAGTTCAGAAGCTTTGAGCACATTCACAGAGTTGCACAACCATCTAATCTTACATTTCATCACCTCTGAAAGAAACTTCATACCCACTGGTCACATTCCATTCTCTTCTCCTGGTCTCTGGCAACCACTAACAGACTCTTTCTGTCTCTGCCGATTGGCCTATTCTGGACATTTAACAGAAGTGGAGTCATACAATATGTAGTCTTTTGTGACTGACTTCTTTCACCAAGCATGTTTTCAAGATCCATACATGTTGTAGCAGCAAGTATCAGCACATATTCCATTTTTAGGTTGAATGACATACCACTGATTGGGTATACTACATTCTATTTAGTCACTCATCAGTTAATAGACATTTTGGACCGCTTTCACATTTTGGCTATTATGAATAATGCTGCTAATAACTTTTGTATGCAAGACCTTTTATTTTTTTTTCTCCCCCCAGCTCCAGGTCGCACATCAGGTCCTTCGGCTTTTGCACCTTATCCGTCTTAGCTATTTGAGCCACAGCGGTGAAACTGTATGTAAGATTCTCGTGGACATATATGTGCAAATTTCTTGGGCATATGTAGGAGTAGAATTGCTGAATCATATGGTAAGTCTATGTTTAGTCTCTTGAGGAACTCCCAAACTGTTTTCTAAAGTGGTTGAATCATGCAATCCATGCAGCTCAAACAAGGGTTACAATATCTTAATGTTCCTACCAGCACTTGTCTAATTTTAACCAAGCCAGTGGGTGGTAAAAAGTATCTCACTGTGGTTTTGATTTGCACTTCCCTAGTGACTAATGACACTGAAAATATTTTGAGTTAAATCTGTAGATGAATTTGAAGAGTATTGCTATTGTAACAATATTAAGTCTTCTGCTTCATATATAGAACATGAGATGTCTTCCACTTATTTAACTCTTCTTAAATTTCTTTCAAAGATGCTTTGTAGTTTTTAGAGCAAAAGTTGTTCATTTAACATGTTTATTCCCATAGAACTTGCTGTAGTATTTCCTGTAAGTCAGCACTGCTAACAAATTTTTTTCTCAGGGGTGCGTGTGTGTGTGTGTGTGTGTGTGTGTGTGTGTGTGTGTGTGTATTTTTGTTTTGGGTTTGTTTTTTTTTTTGGTATATGGGAATTCCTTATTTAATTTTTGAAAAACTTTAGCTAGATATAATATTCTCGGTTGATATCATCTTTTCTTTCAGCACGTTGACTATGTTATCCCATTACTTCTGACTTCCATTGTTTCTAATGAGAAGTCAAGTCTGAATCTTATTTAGTTTCCTTTGTATGTGACAAGTCATCTTTCTCTTGCTGCTTTTAAATGTTTCCCTTTGTCTTTCTCTTTCAGTAGTTTTACCATGATGTGTTTGTGTGTGGAGCTTTCTTTCTTCCACTTGGAGTTCTTTGAGCTTCTGGGCTATGCAGATTTATGTTTTCATTCAATTTGAGGGGTTTCAGCCATTATTTCTTTGACATTCTTTTCTGCTCCTTTCTCTCCTCTCCGACTACTGTTCCCACGTTGCATATGTTAATGTACTTTATAGTGCTCCACATTTCTCTTCGGTCCTATTTATTTATTCCTTTTTTTTATTTCACAGTTTTGGGAGCGGAGGTATGATGGAGGGATTGTATGTTTTCTACTACTCTATCTTCAAGTTTGCTGAGCCTTTCTTCTACCTGTTCAAATCTACTATTAAGGCTTTTAATGAATTCTCAATTTCAGATACTATATGTTTCAACTTCAGAACTTCTGTTTAATTCCTTTTTTATATAACTTTAATCTTTATCTCTTAATTTGTATTCTATATTTGGAGAGACATTGTCATTAAACCTATTTTACTTTTTTAAGCACGATCTCCTTTAGTTCTTTGAACATATTTAAATTGGCTGCCTTGAAGTTTTTGTTAAATCTTGACATATGGGGCCTTTCAGGCAGTTTCTGTTGCCTGCTTTAGTCCTTGTATGTAGGTTATATATTCCTGTTTCTTTCCATCTTACATTATTTTGTTAAAAACTGGACATTTTAGAAAATACATTATGGAAAAGCTAAGCATTGTAAGTTCCCTGGGGGGAACTTGTTTTTAATTTTTGCTTGCTTATTTATTTAAGAGATTTGTCTGTAATCTTACTGAAGTCTGTTTCCTTGGAAATGTGAAGTCTCTAATGCTGTTTCTCAGAGGGCACAGGTTCACACATGTGTCACCA
>RJWH01006374.1:0-56185 GCA_004363575.1 Solenodon paradoxus
TTGGTGACTATCCAACCACTGCCCACTGTTACAGCACAGCCCTCTCTCCCAGAACAAACTCTTACGGCTGTTTCTGAACTTCTGGTGACAATCATCTATTTGATCTTAAAGAGAATTTGGAGTAAACCTACCCAAAAATCTTTGGAGGAAGAACACAGGTTGTCACATAAGACCTATCTTTGACGCTGCTTGTTAGGTCGTCACCTTGAAATTTGAGCTTTCTGAAAACAATATTTGGCCTGTGTTGTGTGGACTTTGCCCCAATGGTTTCAGGTTGTCTGGTACTTAGCATTTTAAGGAGCCAAGCTTGATTATTATTCCATGCTGCATGCATGCTTAGTTTTAAGTTCTATGCTTTTCTCTTTAGAATCTGGTCAGCTATGGTATCTCACGTGCCTTCAGATCAACTATTAAAATAAACACACCTGAGTGAATCCAAAATGACTTGGGCTGTAGGGGTGAAACAATTTATTCCAAATGATTTTTCCTTGCTTCTTTTTACTTATGATGGAATTGAGAAACATTCAGCTTATTGAGAATAAAAGAAGTGTCACAGAGTCACATTAATAGTCCTTCCCAGCAAGTATTTTGATGGGCATTTTGGGGGAGTCTGGTAATTGCCCTTAGAAATTTGAATGTCCTGAAATTCTTCCCAGTACCCTTTGTGGTTCTTCTATTTGTATACTTTGCAAATTAGACTTTCTTGAACTAATTTCTGTGTTGCATTTGTCAAAAAGCATACGAGGATTGTTATGAGGATTTATTGCAAGAGGCTATGCATGTTGGTAAATGTAGACACAGACTCAAGCATGACTCAGTCTGTAAGTGCCTAGAAGCAGGACCTTGTCCTATTCATTTCACTAGTAAAGTGTTTCACCTACAAATGGTGCTGTAAAAAGTGGGGGTGATAAAGGTAATTGTTGAATTCTTAATAGATGTGTTTCAACTTTTCATTTGATTGCTGTGTTTATTTTCTTATTTTAATGTCTGAATTTGTCAGATATTTTTATTGAGGTGGCCAAAACTGAAATAAAGTAACTTAGCCAAAAAAGAAAAAAGTTATTGTGTAACCCAAGTTGCAAAAGGGTAAGCCTGAGGAATAAATGGAATCACCAGCTGGAATGCCTCAAATTCCAGGTTAGTCTCTCAACCCTGCCTCTCTCGGACAGGGTCATTCTTTCAGAACCTTTGAAAGTCATATTCTGCAGGCTTGGAACTATAGTCTCTGACAAACTGCAGGCTCACACCTGCCAAGTTGTTATCAGACAGAAGGTGCCTCTCTTCTCTCAATTCCAACTTTTAAAATAGCAGCTAAAGAACAATTGAGCAAGTTTCGGTGGAGAGAAAGTACATGTGTGACATAAGAATAGTATCCCAGGGAGAACCACATAGTTGGAGGAAAAAACGAAGAGAAACATTCTGAATGAAAACGAAGTGTAGGGGTTGATGATGTTTGCAGAAGGGTCCTAGGCAGACTAAAACGGTTCACTACAGAACCACTGTATTTAAGAAATACAGCTGTGGCATTACCTTTGATCTTTCTTCCTCATATTCAAGTAGTCACCAGTCTTAACGATGTCTCTGTATAGGTTTTTCTGTGACTTCTGTTAAAGAAATTACCACAAACTTAATCCCTTGAAACAATACACATTTATTAAAGCTCTTCAGTTCAGAAGTCTGAAAAGGATCACGCTGGGTGAAAATCAAGGTGTTAGCAGAACTGAGTACCTTCATGGAGGTTCAAGGGGAAAATTCTTTTCCTTGACTTTTCCACATTCTAGAGACCACCCACATTCCTTAATTCATGACTGCCTTCCACCTTCAAAACCACCACTGGTTTTCATCTGACACACTGAGTACTTCTGCCTACCTCATCCACTTTTAAGGACCCTTGTGATTATTCTGAACCCAGAGAGATAACTCAAAATAATACCCTTATTTTAAGGTCGTCTGTAAATTTAATTGCCCTTTGCCACTGAAGGCTTCATTCACAAGAGGACCTTTCACATTGGGATGTGGATTATTTTAAGCTGAAGTTAATCAAGGCCCCGCAGGCTCATGAGAAACTTCTACCACTATCTAGAAGAGTGAAAATTGGGGCTATTGCACAGAATTAGGGTTTGAACTAGAAATAACCTCTCTATTGAAGATACCTATCTCTGTGGCAGGGCAAACATCTAATTACAGAGCATCTTTCATCTTGAAGTCCCAGGCTCTTATCCCATCCTTAGCTCAGGATATATATTCTAATGAAAGTATATCATTGAAATTGGGCTTCTCATTTCTATGTAGACTCTCCATGTGAATTTCGCTAAACATGCTTTTTTTCTAATAATCTTATGTTAATTTGATTACTCCACCAGCCCAAGAAGAAACCAGAGTGAGTGGTAAAGAGAAATTTCCTCTCCTCCCCAATACCATGTAACAAAATATTTTCACAGATTCTGGGTATTATTACCACATGAACATTTTGTTAGGGCCATTATTATCCTTACCATTGTTTTTATTATAAAAACAACAGAGCTGAAGACACTGGCTCCCAAACAGGGTCCATGTGAAAAAAAATACCAATATCTGGATACTAACCCCAGATATTATTAATTGGCCTGACCTAGAGTCCATTGGCTCCCTACACACACACACACACACACACACACACACTCTCTCTCGATCAAATCAGGGTGGAACATCTTCCAGATACTGGGACACTCAAAATTTCCCCAAGGGATTTAGAATGAGGAGAGGGAACTGCTGACACTGGGTGTCAGGAACTACAACATATCACTTTAAGAGCTTTGGCACAATCAAATTTTCCAATTATCTGGTTCTAGCACACCATTGCATACTCATCCCCATACCTATCATACATACCCTAAGCTGTTCTCTATGTTTGCTTTATACTTTGATGCTGCTAGAATTTTTCAATTCACTCTGTATGACAGGCACAGTCTTAAGAACTCAGTTCAAAAGACACCCATTATGTAAGGCCTTCCTGGTGCTATTCCATTCAAAGTAAATTAGTCACTGTTACTCCTCTTGCTATCCCAGTACTTACTTCCCCCTTCTTCTTAAATCTTATCCCTTAAAGCATTTATGCCTGAATCTTTCTCTTCACTGAGAGCTCTTTGAGGAGGGCAAGAGTCACTAAACCTGACACACAATAAACTAGAAAAAAAAAGGAGTAAAGGGCAAGAAGACTGAGATTCCATGCTGTCTTCTGCTCATGACTTGCCACATTTTTTCCTAAGAGAGGAACAAAGGATAAGCATCATTTTTAAAGACGGGAGGGAGGGAGAGAGGGAAGGAAGAAGCTTCTTGACTTATTTAGGATTTTTAGCCTGATCCCAGGTCACAAACTCCTCATGTCCCTAGGCATTTGCTTTGTTTTTTTTATTTTGTTTTGTTTTCTTTTAAAGGGACATCTTTATTTAGTTAGTTGTTCATTTTGGTTTTTCACCCCAACCTATGTCCCAAAGCCAGGTCCTTCACACCAGTGTCTCAACTGCCAGAACCACAAGGGTGCGCCCTTGCCAGATCTTTCTTTAATCCTTCATGTTAACAATCACTTTACTTAGTTCTCCAACTTCCAATCCTATAGTTCATGCCAACATCTGCTTCAAAAATTGGCTGGAACACTGACCTCCAGAAAGAGTGGAGAGTTGCACCCCCTGATCGAGCCCCTACTGACATCCTGTCCTTTAGGACTTTTCATCAGGTATGTGCTTAATCTGCACTGATAATAGGATCTTAACCTTTGAATCGTATAATTTTAACTTTTCTTGACCTGGTCCATGTATTGTTCCATGTGTTTATAATTTTAATTCCCGTGTATTTGAAAACTGCAAAAAAGAAGTTTAATTTTTGAATTTCTTTTGTTACGTCTCAAAAAAAAACTTAGTAAACATGTAAGTAGCATGATAGACTGTGTGATGGGCCATACAACCAAATGCCAATAAATCTAAGAGAATTGAAATGATGCAGAGTGTGTGCTCTGACTACACTGAAATTAAAAAGTAGCAGTAAGACAGCTTGAAAAACCTCCCTACAGTTGTAAATTAAATAATATAAAAATCCGTTCTGTTTTATATACTAGTATACAACCAAAGAATAAAATTTACAAACAATTTGATTTTCAGTAACTTCCGAAACTAGAAAATGTCTAGGAATAAATTGAACAAAAGACATACCAAGATCTCTTTATTATAAAATACAAAACACTGTTTCTTCTGCCTCTCTTTTCCTGGATGTCTGCCTACTTGTGAAGACTCCTGCCTGTGACATTCCTTTTCTTTAAAAAAAAAAAAAAATGAGTACCTTCATTTTTTTTTTTTTTAAAAAGGTGCACCCTGGTGGAGCAGAGTCAATGGCCTTCAAAGGAATGCACTCAGATCACATACTTCCTGGGGAAATCACCAATGTGAACAACTAAATACATTTTTTTAAAAAAATGCTTCTTCCTCCTCTCTCTTCCTGCCTCCCTGCCCACTCACCTTCATGCCTGTCTGCACCTGTCCTTTCAAAACAAAAACAAAACACTGCTGATAGAAATTCGACAAGACTTCACTGGATGGAAAGATGTCCCATGATCATGGGTTGGAAGATTCAATACTGCTAATTCATATTTGATTCCAGTATTGACACACACAAGCATAATCCCGGCAGAGTTTTTAAAAGAAAAAGTCATAACCTTATTTAAAGCATATAAGAAGATAATTGTGTATGAAAGTGCCAAGAAGAATCTAGACTATCTAAAGCAATTCTGAAAAGAAAGAATGGGTGCCGCCACAGGGGTCTAGTAGATAAATGTGCTGCCTCCAGCCAGTGCAGTCCATATACATCCCAGGATCACGGATTTGTGTCCTAGGCTCAGGGAAATAACGAAGACGAACCAAATAAAGTAAATAACATGCTGCTTCTCTTTCCCTTCCTGTCTGTCTACTTACCTTCATTCTTGCCTGTACATTTCCTTAACCCATTTCCCATTTAGGAAAAAAAAAAAAAACAAGTGCAGCTTACTGCCACCTTTCATTTAATTTTACATAAGCATGCTCTTTGAGGCTGAAGCAAATCTGATTGGTTTTCGATGTGAAAATAAAATATAAAAACTGTCATAGGAGTTATTTCTAAACAGAACTTATCTCTCATACTAAGGTAACAGAAATGTATATGATGGTTATATTCTCAGGGCCAATAGGAAAGAGGTTACAAAAGAAAAGAGAAAAGACTTGAAGATCTTACAATAATTAACTTTTAAGACCCACTCTAATGTCATAGTAATCAAGAGAGTGTGGCATTAAGATTAATAAAAAAAAATAGCAGTAGAATTGAACAGAGAGCCCAGAAATGTTCTCTAGCCCCACTCATGATTTTTGATAAAGTAGCCAAAACAATCTATTGGGTACAGTGAAGCATGTTCTGTTAACAATGCTAGAATAACTGGGTGTCTATATGCAATGAAATGAAACTCAATTTCTACCTCATGTCATTAAAAATTAATTTCAGATGGAACATAGAAGTACATGCTAAAAAACTAAAAAATATATTTTTTTACATAGACTAACTTTGTTATCTTTGTGAGTTAGGGGTAGGCAAAGGTTTCTAAGACAGAATTAAAGAGCAATTAGCATAAATGAAAATAATAATAAATAAAATTTCATAAACATTTAAAACATTTACTCATTAAGTATACCATTGAGAAAATGTAAAACCAATCTTCAGGCTGGGAGAAAATTTGAAAAACATATGTCTGACAAATTACTGGTATCGATATACAAGTGGAATTCCTGAAACTCAACAATAAAAAGAAAAAAGATTTTTTAAGTGAACAAAAATGTTGAGTAGAACCCTTACAAAGGAAGATATGCAAGTGGCCGATGACACATGAAAACATGTCCAATATCATTAGTCATCAGGAAAATAAAGCCACGATTAGCTAACAAAACTCACCCACGAGTTTGGCTGAACTAGAAAAGACAAACACTACCAAATGTTATCGAAGAGATGGGGCCATTGGAACATTCATACATTTTTGGCTGGAAGTGAAACATCATACATCTACTTTGGAGAAAGACCTGGTGGTTTCTTCTAAAACTAGACTTATGCTTAATGCTATAATCTAAATGAAAATAAATATAAACAAAACAGACTAGTACACAAAGCTTCATAGCAGCTTTACTTACATGAGCCTGAGATTAGGAAAAAAGGTGTCATTAAGGACAATGGCTAAACAAACTGAGATCTTTCATATAATGAGATACTACTCAGCAACAAAAATTAATGACCTACTGAATCAAGTAGCAATCTGAATAAAATATACTGAGTGAAGAAAGCCTTGCAAGAAAAAGCGTGTATGATTCCATTTGCATGGATTTCTAGAGCAGGCAAAACTCATCTATGGTGGGGAGAAAAAGAGAATACTATTTCCCCATTGCGGGTTGAGAAATTGATTGGGAAGTGGTAGAGGGGCATGAGATAACTTAATGGTTGATGTTAAGATTCTCTGTTCCAATTGCAGGAATTTGTGTATTTGTGAAAACTCATTGACGAGTAAACTAAAGACATTTTCATTATATTGTGGAGAAATTTTACCTTAAAAGAAAAAAATACAACTAAATTGTAAACTAATTAATTCTACTGTATTTTAGGGGAAACATGCTGATGTATACCATTTACTTTCAGATACATTAAAATAATTTGAACTGATTCAAAGATGGACAGAGATAAAAGACAAAGATGGGGAAAGCAAGTGAAGTTAAATATTATTTGTAGAGTTTAGGTGGTCAGTATTCACTGTACTATTTTTTTCTACTTTTTAGTATGTTTGAAAATGTTTACATAAAAATGTTAGAAAAATGCTCATAAAAATGTGGCATACTTAGATGTTAAATAAATGATTGTTTTGCTCTTCATATTTACTGAGTCCCATGATAATACAGAGAATTTATTTTGTCTACAAAATGCAAATATTAGTTACATAACAACCATGACTGACATTTATATACAGATTAATTTATTTAGATATTCTAGGAAATCATAATCCTTATGTTTTAAAATATCTTATAGTTATTTCAAATGATAGTATAATCTACAGATTCAATCTACCTGTCCATATATTTCCATAAAAATATGTGAGACAAAATTCCTCTGGTTTACTGTCATGAAAAATAGAGTATGGTTTTACATTTCTAATGTCCATGACTTATTTTGATTACAACTTTCATCACATCACAAGAATAATCCAAAAGCATAGCCTATCATCCTCCTGTATTCTATAAAAGGATATATAAAGATGAACGTTTTCTATCTCACAGGTGTGATATATATATGCACATATATATATATGTGGGGAGAGAGAGAAAAAGGGAGAGGAGAGAGAAAGGTAAGATTAGCTCAGAGCATGTCGGTTTCAGGTTACTGCATTATAATTTGATATCCATGTATATTACATAATGATCACCACTGAAAGTCTAGCTTACATCCTTCACCATACCACTGATACTTTTTTTGCCAACCTCACTATCCCCTTTCTTTCTAGTAACCATTGTTTTGATCTCAAGTTGGTTTCTGTTTTGCATTTTCATTTATGCTTTTATCATCCACATATGGATGAAATTATCCACTATTTGTCTTTCTCCTTCTGACTTATTTCACTCGGCATAATAAGCTCTAGTTCTACCCATGTTGAAAGGTATATTTTAAATAATATTTATCATTAGAGAAGTGTGAGGTGATTCTTTGTTCATTACAATTGGACCATACAGAACCTCTTGGAAAACACTTGACAATTCAAGTACAACACCTCTCCTCAAAGAACTTAAAAATTAGTAGAGAATGCTGTTTTGTATCTAATATGTACTTTCAATAGTCAAACATATGACTATGAAATTATGAATTTTAATTAAATGTAAAATAAGAGTGAAATTTCATAGTTTGGTATCTCAGCATCTTTTAAGTCCACTTAAATGCTATATTTGGGAACACAGGAATAAATATTTTCTAAGTTGTTTCTAAAAGTAAAATAAATCAACTTTTAAATACATATATTAAAAAATCCTTTACTATAATTTGTAATTTGTTATTTAAAATCAACAACTAAAGAATTTGGTGAAACATAATCAAGAAAATAATGCAAAAACTTTAAATTATAAAATTTTTACTTATGTAAGGCATAAAAGTAGGAAAAACTCATCTAATAAAATCTATAAGGCTAGATGTATTACAGTAGCTCCTTTAGCAGCCATTCAGATTTATGACTCTGCTCTTTCAAGAGAGAAAATTATTGGAGTTGATCTAACTGGGTTTCTCCTATGTATACAAGAAATACATATACTGCTGTTAGATAGTGGGTCAGCCATGAGCAGGGATGCAGGGGGAAAAGAACAGAGGCGATCCTCCTATCAAAAGATAGCAGACCATGAATGGTACCTATCTTAACTCCTCTAATCAGTTTAAAAGGGGAACCACTAACGGATTAGTCAAAACTCTTGTCCTGCTTCAGGATGCCCCAGTCTCCTTAAAAACCTCACCTTGAAGCTCCTTTTGGAACATGGCCTGCCCTTATCCTATCTTTTAAAGGGTGCACTATCTTCAATAAATCTCACTTGCTTTTACTCCCTACAGGCTACGTTACGTTCTGTGTTCCCAGAGCAGGTGGGTCTGACCAAATCCTCTCTCCAACTCACAAGAAGAGAGACCCCAAGACCCTAGTTCTAACACTGCTATTAAAATTTCTTGCTGTTTTTTTCTCTTGCTAATATATCTAAGATTTATTTGATTATTTGCCAGCGTAGAAGAACCCAGAGGGACATGGGAAGATTCTCCTTTGTGCCTGAACGATTTGGAGATCTTGATATCTCCAAGGATGGCTGCAGAGGATGGAAGTCAGGAATTCTGACAAAGTCGGTAAAACAAGCAATTTAGGTGCACTCTGGTGCCTAGAGGGTTAACCCAGGTGTAGTCCACATCCATCCCAAGGTCCTAGGTTCAAGACCCACATCTGGGAAACAATCAATGATGAAAAACTTAGTAAAATGGATGGAGTGTTTCTTCCTCCTCTCTCTCCTGCCTGCTTGCCTATTTGCCTTCATTCCTGCCTATACCTTTAAAAAATAACAAGCAATTTAGTGAAATATAACTTTGTGAATAATGATGAAACATTACTTTTTCTCCCTAATTGCCTCCAGAATTTGGAAATTCAACTATCTTTTCTGAAGTCACACATGCTGGAGATGGAAAACTTCATATAAACTCAGACATCTGTTTTCCTGAATTCCTGATGACATTAGATATACTCACACTTTGAATGGGAAACCATTGCCTGCCATGACAACATCTGAAAAATTTCAACCCTGACATCTAGAAATGTGGGCTGGCTGTCCTCAGGACTCCCTGCTGGATATTCAGTATACAGCTGCTTAACTGGGCCCATCTATTCTGAGGACTCAGAGACCGGTTCTCTGCAATTATGGAGCAACTCAATTTCTAAATTTTAAAACTTCTTCGGAAGTTTCAAAAGTGGGATTGTAAGGGAGCAAAAATCTGCCCCACCAAAATATGTCTTTTTGGAAAAAAATGTTATTTCACAGAAGGGGCTCTGAGGACTGAGTAGAGGATGCCATTTTGTAAGACATTTACATGTTTGAAGAAAAAAATGTCTTTAAGGGCATCTGCCTTAGCAAACCAGGAAGACCTAATTTTTTTAACTTCTCAATAAAGAAAATAAGAACCTTAATCTGCATAACACTCCTGTCTTTGTTTACTGTGCCCTTCCTACCTCATCTGACTGGCTTTCCTCCAACCCTCTCCAGCATTTGAATCTATCTGAAGGTACTTAGGATGGAAACTACTGTGTTTCTTCAAAGTATGCAGGAAGTATACATGCTAGGCAAATTCCTTCTGTTTTTTTTTTTTTCTTATGAAAAATAAAAGGAAAGAAAATTGTTGTTCAGTTACAAGGAATACAGTTAGTTGGCAACCTTCAGCTATATTACCTTCAAGATGTAACTCAATTGAAAATGTTATGATGCAATATTCATTTAGTAAAATTAACTTTAAAATGAATATACTTTATTCACTATGTTACAAATATTTTCCCAGTTGTGTGGACGCAGAATATTATCCTTTGTTATAACAGAAATCTGAATTTTTGTTAGTTTTTCATTATTAGACACCCCACCACCCGCCCCACCGCTTGAAAGCATCCACAAGTATATTGAAGTTCCTTAGTATTTTCTTTTAATCCTATTCTAATTGTTAAAAAAAAAAAAACAACAAACCCAAAGAATGGCAACTTCAGGAATGACAGATGATTGACCATGATTCTCAACTTTGCTTGAAATGAACACAGGCGTGCCCTGGTAGAACAGCAGTTAGGTCAGTTGCTTCAGAAGGAGCTCAGTCATATATCCCAAGGATCCGGGTTTGCTTTCTGGGTCTAGGGGTAACAACCAATGAGAACAACTAAATAAAAATAAAACGCTTCTTCCTTCTCTTTCTTCCTGCCTGCCTGACTGCTAGCCTTCATTCCTGACTATATTTTTCCTTAAAAAAACAAACACAAAAACTTAAAATTGAACAGAAAGTGAACCTTGAGTTATTATGGATGAAGGGCAAATGCCTTTCTTACTTTCAACAGACTGTTCTTCCCTTCTATGTTGGTGGGGTACATCAAAGTCAGAGAAATAATTTCCGTCTATTTTTACATTCAACAGCGTTGACTCTTGAACTAAGGTATAATATCTTCCTCCTCCCCCACTTTTTTTTTTTGGAGACATTGCATTCTCCTGGAAATTCCTATCTTCAATTTTGAGTAGATGGTAGAAAGTACTTTCTGGCATTTCATGTAATGAGGATATGATTCTGCTTCTGTTCCTCTGATCATCTACAGAGAGAAAGGTTCTGGGTTACCACTGTCAACTCTAAAACCAAAAAAGAAGTTCCAACTTAATTTTTCTCCATTTTTTTCAATGAGTAACCTGTCCTTTCTTTCATAGAAGAGGTCAGAAGTATTTTGGTTGTTAGCCTTTCATTTCTGACACTGAAGTCTATAATCTTGCTTTATTTTTGAGATTAAAAATATTCTCTCATAGTGTCTAGTTGTTAGAAGTTTTATAAAATCATCCCCATTTTTCTTAGAAGCATCTCGACAGCTTCTAGCTAGCGTTTTAAGCTAGTATGTGTATGAGTTTGATAGTTTTTCTTTCTTAGCTTTTTATTTTCAAAAGATAAAAACATATAAAAAAGGAGAATAACAGTAAACTTGTATCACGTATCATCCACCTTCCAACAGTTATCAATACATTGCCAATCTTATTTCATCTCTATCTCCCTAAGCCTACTCTATGTGGTGTTTTTCTTTTTTTACAGCTCTACTCAACTATGACTATAATTTACATACCATGAAATCTACCTATTGTATCTCTATAATTTAATGATTTTAAAGTTAATTTATAGTGGTGCAATCAATATCACTATAGAGTTGTAGAAATGTATATCTAAATTTCCTTAGAACACTTCAGAATGCTGCTCCTACCCTAACTGTAGGCAGTCATTGATCTGATTTTTCTCTATATATTTGTCTTTTCTGGATATTTCATATAAAAATTCATATAGCATATATGCTTTTGAGTATGAATTTTGTTAGCTTTATGTTTTGAGGTTCATCCATGCTCTAGAATGTATCCAAACTTTGTTCCCATAATTAAAAAAATATTCTAGGTGAGGGTACCTTTCATTTCAACTTTCTTGACCTTTATTGTGCTTGAATTTGTGGACTTGTACTCTGTACCTTAACTTCTAAGGAGAGTACTGTGTCCTGCTTCCTGGGTATCCCCCACCAAGTGATTGAGTAGGGTGGAGTACTGGTGCCTGACTTTTCCTGCCCACAGCAGGACTTCTGTGAGGAGCTAGCTTGGCTCTGGAGCTCCCTCTTGGGTTGGTGAAGACTATATTAGGTCTACATTTTAGTCAGAGGCCTGACCTGCCTCCTCCCCATGTTTCTCTCAAAAGTGTCCAATCAGCATCTCAGGTTTAAGCTTTTCTCTATGCAATCCTGCTCTTCATCTTTCACGGATGTTACTTCTCTGCCTTTCCCCTGAAGTTCTTGCAATCCTGATTGTCTCACAGTCTGCTTCCTGGGGGACCCAAATGGATGCACCCTCTACACCCTAACCTCAATGAATTTGGAGAATATTTTTGGTGGCTAAACAGTTCTCAATTGTTGGGGAAAGATAAATAGCATTACAAATATTGAAATTTAAGCTGAAATAAATATCATAAATATAAATTACATTTTGCATATTCTTTGATTCCCTAGGCTAGTTTAATTTATGATTAGACAGAATGGGTACTACGTAAAAGGTATTCACAGACTGGATCTTAAGGAACAAGGTCTATGATGAGAGATTTGAATTACTAGGTGGTCACATGGGGCTTTGCCTTGGATACCAACTTCTCTTTAGAGGCTGAAAAGTTGTAAATAACAATTGTTTAAAAATGGTTCCCTCTCAATGAGCTAATCCCAATTCTGACACTCATTGCTTCCTGCTATTATCTCTAACCTCCTTCCTAAGAAATGAGTAAGTAAATCACAGCTGATAGTTGTTGAACACTTGTGTGTCAGACACAGGGCTATGCTCTTTACATGTTATTCTATGTAATCATCATTTCTACGTCTAAGAATTTGGTACTGTTTTTTAAACATTGAACCCAGGGTTAAGAAAGGTTAAGCACTATGCCCAAGGTCATGGCTGGTAAGGGTCAAGGTCTATATTAGAACTCATTAAGTGTCTGGCCCCAGTTTACACATCTCTGAGAGGTTAGATGTCTTCAACTTAATATGTGGACTAGAATCCAGCTCTTCTGATATCCTAGCTTATGTTCTTGTCTCTAAACCATGAGCATCCCTTTTAATGCTAAAAGTTATTATTCTTAATCTAATACATTTTATTGAATCCTAAATTCCTTTAGTAAAACTTTCAGACAGAAACACACAGAGGCAACATTTAGTAAATTTCTACCTGTTCTCTAGTTAGTTTGAATGTCTCCTGGCCATTTTGTCTTCAGTTCTAATATATCTTCAGTTTCATCACAATCTGAACTGGTTTTCCTAAATCTATTATTGCTGGGAGATGAGGGGGAAAGTCTTTTTTTAATCCCTGGGAAGAACCTCAGTAGAGCTCCACCTTTATAGTATTGGATGATACTTGCTTCCTTCATATTAGTCTTGTCTT
The DNA here is from genome assembly GCA_004363575.1 of Solenodon paradoxus. Taxonomy (NCBI): domain Eukaryota; kingdom Metazoa; phylum Chordata; class Mammalia; order Eulipotyphla; family Solenodontidae; genus Solenodon; species Solenodon paradoxus. The sequence continues at coordinate 13,230 of RJWH01006374.1, forward strand.
CTGATCAACAGTTGTGGATTTTGGGGTACTTTTCTCCCTCTGATCAAAATTAATAGGGGATGTTTTGTCCCTAAATAATTACAAATATCCAACATAAGGTGTATGAGAAAAACCCAATCCCTAATTACTAAATTCTTGAGATGATTATTTTAGAAGCAAGCTGGGATTCCACTACATTCTTCACTTCAGCCCTTCATTGTCTAATCAGTAGTTATTAATTGACCATGATACCAAAGAAGGAAATTATGTTCTGTCGTCTTTTTTTTTTTTTTGGGGGGGGGGGTGTTAGTGATTCATTTCCCTCATTTCTAGTAGGTAGGTTGCTCTAGGTAATGCAAGGCAATACAATAGGCTAGGTCTCAGGGTAGTTCTAACACCATCTACTTCAATATGATTCTGTATGGTCAGATAACACCGATGCAACATTGAGATGTTTGAAAGTAGATAAAAGGGAATCCTCTGTACCCGCTACAGAAGACAGTATCAACTTGAAATAACTGTAGACCTTATTGTATAAGATAAATGGTGCATGGGGATAGAATAGAAAAAACAAAGAGATACAAGATACCACACACCACAGGGAGATTATTGTATTGCTTCAGACTCGTAATCTTTAAAAAAAATATATATATGCAAAAAAGGATTGGGTAGGGGGTACTGAAGTCATGAGTACTAAATTTGTATAGGATTTTGGTCTTTTATATGTATTATTGAGCAAATAATTTACAGGAAAAGGAAACTGATAGGAGAATCCCTTGTTAAAAGTGATTAGGATTGGAATTAGTCTGTTCATAGGTAACATTGGTTAAATTGGAGAACTAAAATTTTTATTTTAGTATAAGACAACATGCACATTTGTTTATCCACATTTTTAATGTAAAGCCTAGGACAATTCTTTAAGTTTAGCTCCACTAATAGATGGTCCAGAGAGTCATATTGGAATAAACAACATACATACTAGCAGTGATAGGATAAATAATAATAACTGAGCACTTGCTATGTGTCAGGCACTTTTAATTCTTCCAGTATCTCTTTGAGGTAGCAATTATTATTATCTTCATATTACTTAAGAGGTTCCATAACTTGTCTAAGATTATAGTCAGTAAATGGTAGAGATAAGATTAAAACATAGATTGTCTAGGAGTTTACATTCCTAATCAGCATAATATCATCTCTAATTTCAATTTCTGGGTATCCTAAGAAAAGGACTTTCAAGAAACTAAAGACAGGTATGCCCTGGTGGCTCAGGTACTAAATCAATGACTGGGGCATAGACTAGTTAAAGCCCAGAGACCCAGGGTCAGTGACCTGGGGTCTGGGAGCAACAACCAAAATGAACAAATAAATAAATGAAATGTTTCTTCCCTCTCTCCCTTCTTTCCTGCCTGCCTGCCTTCCTCCCTCTAAAAATAAAAAACTAAAGACATTTGTGAAGCAATCTAAACAAATAATTGTATCAGATTTTTATGATTTTTTAAATTTAGTTATCTCCACCTAAATACTTTAACAGTGATTTTATAAGGTATTCATTTGCATTAAATCTTTCTAAAGCATTTTCATGAAAACAGTTTTCTTTTCCAATTTATAGTCCATCAGTCTATGAAATACTTAGTCAAATTATGGAATTAAAAGTGTACACATATGAATTAGAACATCTGTGATCAAATTACAGATCTATAATTGGAATCAACTGATTTTAGAAACAAAAACAACCATTCTTAGAGCAGACAAGTTACCTGGTGGAATAAGAAGTAGGCATGAGTATTATTGACTTGTTACTCAATGAGTGGTAGACATAGAGTTGTATGTTTTATAGTTGAAGAAGGTATCATCAATTAATCTACTCCTCCATCAAGAGGAGGTCATTTAAGAGAATTTCTGCCATACTTAAATTTTATCTGTGTTTTACCACAGTCACAACTGGTGTAGTGATATTGCATGTCATAACTGTACCTTCATATGATTCCAGAGGAATGTGTTGTAATTTCTGTTTTTATTAAGAATCTAACAGGTCAGATTTTTATTTCATATATATGTATAGGAAAAGTTTTTAAATACATGACTATATCAATATTATATATGTATATATAGCCTTTACATATAATATATGAGTATGAATCTGACACACACATATATATATCCACTTTATGGCTTTCATATCTATTCAAACTATCTTGTATTCATTTTATACTGTTGCTGTAACAAATCACCACAAATTTAGTGAGTTAAAACAACATATATTTATCTTCTTATAGTTCTGAAGATCAGAATTGTCTAAAGTCTAAAGCTGTCTACACTCAAGGTGTTGGTAAGGATTTGTTCATTTTGGAGACTTCATGGGAGAATTTGTTCCTTGTCTTTTCCAACTTTTGGAGGTTGCCTGGATTGTTCATCTAAGGGTCACATTTATTCCCTTCCTCATATCCCTCCAATCCCATGCTTCTCTCCAACCTCTTGCTTCCACTGTGATGTTTCCTCATCTGCTGAGAAATCTTCCTCTTAGAAGAACCCTTGTGATTATATTCAAGATTTGCTTAAATAATTTGCAGAATAATCTCCCTGTCTCAAGATCCTTAATTACATGTGTATGCAAGGACACTTTGACCATGTTAGATAATGTATTCACAGTTTCCAGGGATTAGGACACGAATATTTTTGGGGTTATCAGACAGTCTACCACATTTGGATTAATTAGAGACTTAAAGAACTAATTTCCAAAAGCAAATAGAAAAACTAATCAGGTCAATGCTTTAAACAGAATGCCTAGAATGCCACTGTGAAGAATTAAATAGTAATTTAACTTTTAAAAGCAATTTAAGAACTTTGTTAAAGGAGATTTTCAGGTTGAATTTGGGAATTTGTAGCATACATGGCTCATTTCTTTAAAAAACACAAATTCTATTTAAAACTTTAGGAAAAGTCCTCCCTTCCACCTGCCTTCCCTCTTTTTCTCCTTTGCTCTTTACCTTCTTCCAGTCTTCTTCCCTTTGTTCTCTCAATTTATGAACCTCTCTAAATTATTTAATGATATAAGTTACTGGTTTTTATAGTCCTTTCTTATTCAATTTTTAACTGAATCATAAATAAAATCCCATCCTAAATGTGCATTTTTATCTGTTGTCAATCCCAAATGAAAGGGCTGTGCATATTTGAAAAAAGAATACTAGCCTTACATATAAAATTAACAAAATTAATATAAGCAGAATCATTTATTCTTCTCATTCCAGTGAGGAAATTGCTGGATTGCTCTTTCCCAACTTGAGCTATTAAATAAGCTTAATTAGTTTTACCTCATGCTGTGTATTTGCATTGGGAAGAACACTCTGAAGTCCCACAGGGCTCTTAATGTTATTAGTCTTTGGGGTGACATCAGTTCTTCTACATAGGGGGCCTATGAACTATTGATAGCTGTTTTCTATCGAGGATCTAATACTAAGTATTTTTATTGATCTAAGAAATTTTATTTGTGGTTTATCACTCACTTTTCTTTCCTTTTAAAATATTAAAACTACAGTAGGAAAAACAAAACATTAAATCTGTGCCTTTATAGTAGTCTTGCTCCCTTCTCTTCATTTAGTTGATCTATGTTCTTTAAACGTCAATGTCTGAAATCTTTCATTCTCTCCATTTCTACAGACCACCTCCTCAGCTAACCAGTTCATGATTTTGTAGTGTTTTACCTTTTTCAAAAATTCAAAATCATGTATCTGATAAGGGGCTCAATAAAGAATATATAAAGAATACTTACAGCTCAATATTGAAAAAGACAAATAATCCAATCAGAAAATGGGTAAACACTTAGAATAGATATTTTACAACAAAAATATACAAATAACCAATAAGCACATGAAAAGTTGTTCAACATAGGTAGCCACCAGAGAAATGCAAATCAAAATCATAATAAGATACACTTCATACCTACTAGGATGACTAAAAACCAAAAACAGACAGACAATAACAAGTGTTGGTGGGAACAAGAACAAATTGGAATTCATATTTTGATGCTGGGAACATAAAATAGGATAGCCACTTTGGAAGAATTTAGCAGCTCCTCAAAATGCTAAACAGAGGATTACCAAATGTACCAGCAATTTTACTCCTTCATGTACATCCATGATAATTTAAGTGCATTCCACAGAAACCCAAAATCTGTACATAATTATCCACAGTAGCATTTTCATAATAACCAAAAAGTGAAAACAACACAAATATCCATCAACTGACAAATGGATAAATAAAATGTAGTATTTCCATACAATGGAATATTCAATCGTATTTACTTTCTATCCATTTAGAAACAGCATTAAGTTTTCAGTGAAAAAAACCTTTAAATAGTAAACAATGACCTCTGAGGCTATGGGTGATTTCTTTGTTTTTCTTTGACTCTTGGGGTATTTCACATACTTTATATTATAAACATACTTTATATTATATTCTTATACACAAAATACTATATACTATATTAAAATAATAAAACTATTTTTGCTAAAATTATCTGTGATGGAGATATAGGCTCTTGCAGAAAATATTTTGATAGTCTCTGCACAAAAGTATTATGTATAGAAGTCTCCATCTATTGTTGTATATTTTTGCTTCTCCAGTTCTGTCCCTCTTTGTATATGTGTATAAAAGCAGCTAAAAATTAAAGAAAGTGTATTAAACATTTACTTGACAAACTGAGGAAAGTGTTTATAAAATTAGTTACAATAATACAAAGAAATTCATAAGATAAACTATGAAAGGTCAGCTGAAGTATTCTGTGTTAAAAATAAAATTAAAACCTCACTATAACAATAAAACAAGCCATGCATAGTAAGTTCAAAATCCAATGTAGGGGATAATTTTAAAGGAAGAATCAGCAATCAGCAGAGACATTACAGGTTTGGGGGTTCCTGAATGGATTACATAAGAGCTTTTCTCATATGTTAGGGCAGATTGCCCCAAGAGAAAAAAAATCAAAGTCCAACCCAGAGCCTCCCTTGCAATAAAGGACAATCAACATGAAGGCTTTCATTAGTTCAGTTGCACCAATCTTCAGCAGCTGGTCCCCAAGGCTTCTAGCCTCCATACAGGCTTTAAATTATATTCTTGTATACGAAACGACACCCATGCTATCTCTTTTTGTATAACAACCGCATGCTCTACATTGTCATTGTTCTGTAGAGCTGGTTGATAAACTGCTAAGAATACTAAAAAGAAGAAGCAGAAATTAGATCCTCTGACACAATAGATTATATGTAGATTCTGCTCCTTTCTGCCAATTGAATTCTCTGATGTAATCTTGGTCCTATAAATATTCCTATAATATGCAAAAAGTAGCAACTGTGGAAAGAAATATCCCTTTCCTATTAAGAAGATAGATGTGTAGTAAAAAGTCCTATCTTTTTTCCCTAATGGTCTTGATTGAAAGGAGAATGTAGCACATAAAATCCTATGTGTTCACCATACGAATGCTTTCTATTAAAGAGAAAGGAAGGCAGGCAGGAAGGAAGAGAGAGATGGAAGAAACACTTTATTTATTTAGCTTTTCGTTTTAGTTGGTAAGCCCAGTCCCAGGCTGCAAACCCATGTCCTTCGGCTGTATGTGGACTACTCCCCAGGCATGGGCTTAACACCTGAGTCACCATGGCACAAACAACATGTCATTTTTCTCCTGGACACACAGAAAGACATCATTCCTAATTTCCTTTGCAGATGAATTAGGAGTGTTACACTAAGTTCTAGCCAATGGGCTGTAGACAGAAATAGCATGATATTTTGAAGTCTGGATATAAAGAGCCTGTGTGCAAGCAACTCTTTGACTCTCTCTTCCCTATAGCAGCACTTATGCAAGTCACATGTTTACATGACAGCATCACAAAATGCTGGGAACCTGGATCCCTGTATTACCAAATGTAAGAGAGCTCCTGCTAACTTATATCTGACTTTGAGGGAGAAAAGGTGTAGTGTACTGAGGTCCAATGTCTTTATCTATTAATGACTTAGAATCAAGGTCACAGACTTTGTATTTACTTTTCACCTTATGTCTTCTATAATACCATTTATTCTTCCTCAAGTATCCTTAACTTAAAATAAAAATTTCCAAGTAAGTATCTTTCTTTTTACTTCTTATTTTTATTTTACAATCATTTGGAAAATTCTATTATTCTACATTTAAATTCTAGAAAAAGTATCTTTGGTAGGCTCACCTTTATTAGATGTATGGATTATTTTTATTATATATCCCACTAGCCAAAACACCATAGAAAATTTTACAACTACAAAGTTTATTTTATGGCTGTAATATTTGAAATCTCATAGAGCAATAATATTTTGCTGTTACTACAACTGAGTAGCTCTACTAAATTCAGCCCTGCCATAGAAAAAATTTAAGAATTCTAGAAAAATAATATAAAACAGTGAATAGGAGACATAGGGGAGTTAACAAAAACAGATCCTGAAAGAGATTTCAGGATTTCAAACATGCAAGAAGAAACAGGGTAGAGTGTCAATTTTCCATGTTTTAACCCTTGGACATAACAAAGCTATGTCTACATGCAGTGGCTCAAACTTGATAGAAAATCTGCAGTATTTCTGAAGAACCAGAGGGTAGATTCCAAGGCAACCACAACCTCTAGAAGGCATGGGAGTGGCAAAGGAAAGAGGGCAGTGTGTATCCCTTTCTGTGCATAAATTTTGCTCCATTCTGTGGTTTACTCCTGATTCATAGACATCCTGGGACAGGCTCAAATGAACACAGCTAAATCTAAAAACACTGAAATTTGATATACTGCTACCTATGGAGATTCAGATTACGTAGTTTAAAACAAATCAAATGATGTACATGGTTTAAAAATAAACAAAATATCAATATCTAGAATTTCCATGACATAACATTCACACTCTCCATGACAAAGTCCAAAATTATGCAACACAGCAGGAAAAAATGATCCAAGTTTTTAGAAGAAAAGATAATCCACAGAGATAAATTTTAAAATGACTCAGTTGCTTAAATTATTAGGCACGGATATTAGAGGAGCTATTTTACTCATGCTCAGGGACATGAATCAAAATACTTTCACAATGAATATAAAGAAAGGAAATCTCAACAAAGCAATAATAATAATTATAAACATGATTTCTGTGGAAATTCTAGAACTGAAATCATGTAGAGTTGCAGTCTACCTCCTAGTTATGAATTATAAAGTAAAATTGCTTATAATGTAGACTCAGTCTCCACAAAGATGTTTAGATGGATCTTTCCCAAGATGCCCGGAGCGGAGTTTTCCCAATACATGTCACATTGGTTAGGGAACTGAGGGTCAATTGAGGCCCTGTGAGTCTTCAGAAACTCTTGTCATAACCTTAGGGTATGAAGATGACCTAGACACATAATAACCTCCACAAATAAACTTTTTATCAGAAAAAAAATCTTTCTTAAGGCAGGGGAAACATCTAGAAGCAAGGTTTTGTCAAATAAAACCATCTCCTCAAGTGAAGACCCTCCTCTCTCCTTGATGCCCCAGGCCCCTCTCCCATTTCTTAGTTTAGAATATAAATCTTCAGTCTCTCTCATTTACTATAGAATTTATAGTCTCTAAATTCTAGATACATATGCAATTAAATTTGGTCATTTTCTCCTACTTATCGGTCTGATGCTAATTTGTTTGCTCAGTGAACCCAAGAACCTCAGAGGGATGAAGGAGTTTTCCCCCATGCCTCTACAATTACATAGTAAGAAAAGAAAAAAAAATACCCCCATCACTCCCTACCCTTTCCCACAAATTCATATTATGGAGCAAGCACTGGAAACAGTTTGAGGGTGTGGAGAGAAAAATATAAGTAAGAGTGATGGATTCACTTCTCTTCCTTAAAAGACTTAAAGTCTTAGAAGTCTGTGAATCAAATCCACTCACCTTATTATGGGAAATATAACAGAAATAAAAATGTCTTCATTACAAATGATTTATATAGTCTAAATAGACTGAGAGTATTGGAAAAGAATCCTTTTTATGATAATTCTAAAATTCTTTGACAGACAGAATTTTTGCCACATCACTTCTATTTAAGTGACAGAATATTTCAAAAGGCTTATACATTGAAATTAGAGTAACTTCAGACAAGTAATAAAAATCTATAGTCCTGGAATTATTCATCACTCTCACTTTTCTTCTCTTAATCCTATCCTCCTGCAACTTTATCACAAAGCCCATTTCCCCTTAAGGCTAGTCTTTTAACTTCTCTTCTATTAAGAAGTCATTTAGTTTCTAGGGGAAAAATAAAGCTAATTATAAAGTAGTAAGTGGGTGGTAAGGGGAGAGATAGTAAGGATGTCTAAATGTCGCAGGAATCTAAAGAAGAAAGGAAAAGTTTCAAGCCATTCTCTCAGTAGATTAAATCTTTCTTAAAATATTACTCATTTTCTGTATATACCCTGTGAAATTAGATGAAATATGTTATACTGTCACAATATTGACTTTAAGCATGTTGAAATATCACATTACTTAAAAGGAGGAGAAAAATTATAGTGATGCTTAGAAGATGCACATTGCATTAATGTTTTCCAACATTTTATCTAGTGTTACAGTAGCTCTCCATGATGCATTTATTATGGAATTAGGCTTTTAATTTAATCTGATGTCAGACATCTTTTCCTTTAATGTGATGACCTCAATGAATACTCTGCTTTGTTCTTTTGTTTTGTTTTCAATTTGATTTCAAAACATACTGTGTGAATATTTTTCCACCCTTTGATGACAAATATTTAATAGTTCTCCAGTATCCAAAAAGAAGAGTAGTCAAAACACATACTGATGTTTTTGTAAAAGTAATGTTATCATCATATTAAAAGATGACATTTATTAAGAATATGCTCCCTCCCTATCTTTGCCCATTTTTTCCTTGGCTGATATTTTGGAAGTTCACAGAACATCTTCATATGGCTTCTTAGATTTTTTTCCCCCTTACACTCACAAAGCTCAGAACAAAGAATAATTGTGCCGCAAGGCTAAAGGAACAATGACACTTCTGCTTATTTTCCCTTAAAAGTGCACTATTGTTTCTGCTGCCTGAATTCATTGCCTTCTCTATTCCCTTCCAGAGTTTCTTACTATGTAAAATGTTTGTTGCAAGCTGATATATTGAAATGACAGATTGCAAATATATCTAGAGTTTTATTTATCTTGTTAGAACAGGGGCAAAATGCCAAGTGTTTCCAAAACATTCTGATGAAACACATTAACTCAATGCTGCTTTTAAAATTAGAGTGGAGGTAAAATGCCCATTTCCAAGATCACCCCACATTAGGAAAGTCACTAGAGGGATCTGTGGATCTCAGCATAGTCGTGCACAATGACATATTATGGATGTAAAACCAGATCATGGGGGGAAAAGACATCAGCAGTATCTGCAAAAAATCCATGTCCAGGCCTCCTTAAACTCTTCCTCTGATGAGGGATCACTGAGAACACAGCACACTCTTCCCCATGCAACAGAAATGCTGTGTGTGTGTGCATGTGTGTGTGTGTGTGTGTGTGTGTGTCCCCATCACAGACTCAGCATCTATGGTTTTCACTGGGGCGCTGTCACATAGTTACCCTCTGCCAAACATATCTCAAAATTCCAGAATACCTGAAGGTAAACAGGAGTTTAGCGTGAACCACGTCGTTTACACAAACTATTCAGACACAATGAGCCATGATTATCAGTTCTGGAGATGGTGGGAACCTTCCCAAAATTCAAGTTTCCAAATGCCAGCCAAGTTCCAACCGTAAAACCAGACCTTGCTTATGATATCAGTCTCAGGTGTGGTATTTTGACTCTTTTTCTGCAGAGTAGCTAATGAAACTAGTGTACCAAACAGAAAATTCTGTAGGTTATCTACCTCAGATAAGTTACTATAAACAGCAGTTTATTTTCTGGTTACAAATAAAGATTTTCCAGTGTAATTTATCAGCTTTTCTTTATAAAGGGAATATAAACTGAAAAGCCACAATAAAAAACAATTGATCTTACATTCTTCTGTCATGGACTCATTAACCATCTTGTCAAGGTATTCATTTAACAGGATGTTGGAATTAATGTGAGTTAAACTATAATTCCTCTCAGATCCTACTCGAAACGTAAAGCCTATTTTGACACTTTGGCTATTCTAAGTCATTGGCGATTCAAAGCTAGTGTACATTTATTTCTGCTCATCTCCACTTTCAATTAAAAAAAAACAAACCTTTCACATACTTATCAGTTTAACTCAGTTACTTTTTATATCTTTTTTCCTTTAACATTAAGAATTCAATTGCTTATCTTTAAGCACAACCATTTTTTCCCATTCTTTTAATCTACAAAAATCCTATTACTTGACGCCCCCTTGTGGCTCAAACAGATGAGACAGCTAAGGTGCAGACCATGTAAAGTCCAAGGATAAAGGTGTACCACCCAGAGCAGGGGATACCGAAAATTTAAAAAAATTCCTGCTATTCTCTACTTACCTACTTTAGATGTAGCTGGCATTGTATTGGAATCATTCTACCCTTGTGAAGATGATAAATGATACTTTTGAGTCAGTTCTTTCTTATCTCACTGTAACATATTTTGCTGGTTCCAAAGTGCCTTTTATTTTTTTGGTTTTATTTATCCAAGGATTCCATGTGGATAAGTTCAGTCAGACAATCATAATTGTCTTATTTCACTTGTGTGGCCTGGTCAGAGATTGAGTATAGAGTAGTATTGAGGAGCACCAACTCTTGTGTCAGGGAGACTGAAGGATTTCTCTGTCAATTACTGTATGACTCTGGTAAAGTCCCTTAACCTCTCCTCAATCTCCAAATGTATGTTAGGGGGAAGAAAAGAGATTCTCCTTTTGAGCACTGAGAGGTTTTTAAAGAGACATAAAACTTTGTAAATTAAGATTTTTTAATGATGATGTTGATGATGATGATGATAATGATGATCATTCCCTGACTATGGTTATTTCAGTTAGCTTTAAATGCAAACATCAAATTGCACAGTTAGCATTACAAACGTTAACTTAAAAAATAAACTATAGTCCATGCTTACAATTTAGTAAACTTGATAGATTTTTCTCAGAACTATACTTCATAGTCAAAAAACAATTTTTTCAGGTTTTTTTAAACTAAGGGCCACATCAAGTCCATAGTCTTTTTTTTAAGAGAGGAAGGAAAAAAGGGAGATGAGGAAGACTCAGAGAATGAAGGAAGGAAAGAAGGAATGGAGGGAGGGAAGGGAAAAAAACATCTTTATTTAGCTAGTTTTTTATTTTTGCTTTTTCACCCTGGCCCTGGGTGTTAAACCCAGGTCCTTGGGCTTCATATGGTCTGTACACCAGTATCTAAGCCACTTGAGCTACAAGGGTGTGGCCCAGAATACATTTTAAGGAGCTACTTTGAATTAAAGTAATTTGAATACATATTTGCACAAATTGAACATCAGGAACAAAAAATGACAGAAAAACATATTTGAGGAATTATATGTCTATAAGTTTAGGACAACACAAGCAAGAAAAAATTCTACATATTTCTCTATTGTCCAAAACAGGAAGGAGACTAACTTTATATGCAGCTCATTCTTAGATAATTGAAATGTTTGAAAATTACATCATTCTGCTTATGATTATGGTTTTGGCAATGTATACTAATCAAGTCATCTTATTTTTTCTGCTCTTGTATATATTTGAAACTCTCAGCAATAAAAAACACTAAAAAGAAAAAAATGAATTCACATAATTCACAGTTAGGGTTGAGATAATTCACTTCAGCTTGATTTATGTTTTTATACTGCTAAATATGAAATATCATTAGAAAAAATGTTTATAATATTTATGGCCTTTAGAATATGTATCCATTAAGGAGTCAGTGATGAAAGATTTATTCAGTATTTGAAACTACATTTATTAATGTGAAGTCAAAGCGAAAACTAAAAAGGAAAAAATAATATAAAAAATTCTTCAGAATATTCATTTCAGTAACAGGAACTCAGATGGGTCTAAATATTATTATTTGTAATTACAGGGTGATCTTGAATATATACACTGCAGCCTAACCATATCTGATGGATGAAACTAGTTTTATACAAAATATTAATTAAGTAGGCTATAAATTGCTTTTGTAAAATATTTGTCATTGGATTTTTAACAAAAATTTATTAATTGAATTGAAACAGAATTCTACTTATAAAATTTGGTTTATAAAGTAAATGGATGAAAATAGGCTAGAACATAATGTCATAACTATCAAGACATAATAATCTTGATATTCACAACAAAGATACTTTCCTATTCATTTGCCTTACATGACTATTGTGAGAACCCTGTGCTCTGCTCCAGCTTGTCTCTCTGGTAGGATTCAGGCTGAAAGAACAGTCTGGATAATGTGAACCAAAGAGGATAGGCAGAACCAAGATCTTAATTTTCATCATGAATATTCTCTACCACTGAAACACATACAAAAACAAGTTAGGTAAAAAAGGTTATAACATTGCTATTATTTATCTACCCTGATTATTTCAACATGTAACAGTTTTAACAGTCAGTAGCAAGAAACCAAGTTTACTAACTAAATTAATATGGAAGCAAATGAACTAGGATGTATTTATACATAGGAAAAAAGATAATGTGGTCTGTGAAAATAAGGAGTGCAAATGTTTTGTGAAAGGTCCAGAATATCGGCACTCCCCAGTGGCTTAGCAATTTAGTACAATGAGTGTAGTCCACATACATCCCAAGGTCCCCAGGTTCAAGACCCTGGGCCCAGGGAAACAACCAAGATGAACAACTAAATAAAATAAAGTGCTTCTTCCTCCTCTCTCTGCCTGACTGCCTACTCACCTTCATTTCTGCCTGCACCTTTACTTTTAAAGAAAGGTACAGAATATACTCCCCACCTCTTCATCCTCTTTCCCCCCTCCATCCTAATGTAAAACAGCCAATAACAAAAAGCAATTGCACAATAAGACCACCACATGTATAGAGCCTGTATAAACAGAATGATAAGGTGCTATTTATCAGAGAGAAGAGAATTGCCATATGAGACATCAAGTGAATCACAAGTCTACTCCTCTTGTGCTTGCTGCCACTTCCTCAACTCTAGACTTAGAAGAAGTTAGATGAGTGAGTAGAAGTAGGGGGAAGGAGCTGAGATAATTCATTTTAGATGAATATTTTTCAAATAAAGATTAAACTTGTGGCATCAACCCCCCATCTTTCTAGACATGTAGAAAGAGGATCTGGTATAGCCTTAGACCTAGTGTAGGTCTGAGGACACGAAGAAAAAACTGATTTGAATATTACAGTTGCACTGGAAATAGGAATATATATAGATACCTATATATTTAATGTGTGTATATACATCCATATTTACACATATAATTTTGTCTAGACTTTTAATTTTTAAGTGACAATCTTGTTATACCAGTGACTGGCTTTGATTAAAAATCATGTCTGAAACATGTCCTGGTAAGCATAATTCCAGTTTTTTTGAATAGAACACTAGAGAGTTTTATTACAGAAGCAGTAATTTCTAAAGTAATGCATTTGGGATATATGGGTCACTATTACTCAAGTGAAAATTATCATGGTCTTTTACAACATTACCACGAGTAAAGGCTGCATAACAAAAATCAGGCAGACCATTAAAAACACTCAACTTAAAATCTATGAAAGCATCTCTATTAAAAAAAAAAAAACACTTCCTTGAGCTGTTGATTTAATAGAACCTATTCTTATTGAGGGAAATAACATTGTGAGGAAAAGCTGTTCCTCTGAGAGAGTTTAATAATTTTTTTTTCTGATCTTGCCATTTGTGACAACATGGATAGCCATAGAGGGTATTATCCTAAGTGAAATAAGTAAAATGGAGAAAGACAAATACCATGGGATTTTGTGCATATATAGAAGATAAAGAAACAGAACAAACATATGTGCAAAGCAAAACAAGAACAAAGTCTTGGGCAAAATGGGAGAAGAGAGGTGGATGAAACTGGTAAAGGAGATCAACTGTACGGTGGAGGGTGGACATTAGAACTTTAGTAGTGATCATAATGGAGTATATACAGATGTCAACATGCAATGCTGTATAACGAAAACACAAATGTTATAAACCAACATTACTTAAATAATAAATTTCAAACAGCAATAAGAAGACATAGAGACATTTTTGTCTAATCACAAGTGTTTTGATAAGACCCCTGTCACAGTGAAATGCAAGCCTAGTTTTTTAGGATGGGATTTCAGTATGCACCAATTTTCCAAAGTGAAATAAACAGAAAAATCATAGTGGCATAACTCCTTAAGGACAAGGAAGCACGAAATGAATCAAACCTTAGAGCTACTCCCATATGTTTACCATTAAGATCAAGAATATTCCCAATAGCATATTACAAGTACCTAACAGTGAGCCCCTTTCGAAAATGAAGAAATATCAATTAAGAAATTATACAGCTAAGTATGCCTTTGTGTAGGTTTTCTAGAAGGCATTTGTCCACTTGTGTGGCATCTTTGTTCATTTGAGTATAAACAGAAGTAATGTAAATCTATCTGTGTGTAAACATTAAGATGGATCACTAATATTTCATGTCCACTCTCTTAGACAGCACTTGGCAGCATTGCCATTTTCCATTACCCACTGCTGAAGTTAAGCATAGACATCAAGATTTTTTAGCCAAAGGAATGTGAGCAGAAGTAGCTCATTTCTAGGCTACAAGTTTAAGAACCAGTGAGTGATTTGGCTATTTCCTTTTTCATATGTGTGACAAACGTTTGCTACTCTATCAGCCTGTCAGAAAAGAGCACAATGGAGAAGGCATGCAGACTCCCATTAACAGGCTATGTCAGCAAGAAATAAGCCCTTGATGTTTTAAGTTGTTACAACGCTGGGCATCTTTGTTACTTCCTAAGACCTTGCTCATCCTGACTGACACAGCTTGTACATTGTATCGGAATGATTTAAAATTAGTTTTTGGTAGTTTCCATTTTTTTTTTTTTGCATTTGCTAAAAGTTTATACTTCCAGGTCATTACTGTATCTGTTATTCTCTCACTTTCCTGCCATTTCATTAAGAAACCCATGGTACATGAGAGACTTGGTACCATGCATGCAGATGAGGTATGACATTCTGGGGAATCCCAATATTTATTGCATTTCCAATCAATAGCCTCTGTATTTTCCACTAGTTCTGCTCACCCAGCAAGTGGTACTCACTGGGTGAGGGATGGGAAGTGGGAGGGGTAAAATATTCAGGACAAGGAAAACAACTATCACAACAGCCATGATACCTGCCATTTGTTGTATGCCTGTGATATGCAGGGCACAGTTGTAAGCACTAGACACTTTGAACTCACTCAATCCTTAAGATAACCCTATGAGGCAAGAACTACTATATTTACATTTTACAGATGAGGCACTGAGATGTAAGTGACTTGTGCAAGCTGAAAGAATTCAGACGTGGCAGAGCTAGAGTGCCAGCAGCTCTCCAGGAACATGTTTCAGGAGCTGCTACTTGCGTATGTCAAAATTTCAATGTCTACACATCAAGAAAAACCATGTCTGTTCATCTTAGAGCTGCCAGACCAATACAAACACAAAAGAAAACAAAAATACAAGCATAGGCTCTAAGTGAAAAGGGAGTCAGTCAATCATTATTTGGTAAGGAAGGAGAGATTGGACAAAGTCTCAGTTCCTTTAACACAGTTCATGCCTCTTTTTTTAGAGGCCAGGCAATTGTATGAGTTTAATCATGAGAAAAGGTCCTTGACCTTTTCTACTCTTTCTGCCTCCCTTATTCATTCACAGTAAATCCATTTACTCTCTGATGGGTCAGGCAGTTTGCTAGCCTTGCATCCAAGTTTAGCTAAAAGAGAAGCTCACGGAACAGAGAGCAGGGCTCCTCACTGATGCTGTTTAGACCCTTAACTTTTATTCAACACTAGCTATTCAGCAGCTAAATTGGGAACATGGTCCCCTGCACTCTGTCATGATAGTTCTGACAAATCTGATGAATTTCAATGGAATCATTTTGGAATATATTCATCTCAGGTTGTAAATCTGAGCAGATGCTGAAGTTAACACTCTTTCCTTAGAGGCTTTCACCAGGAGGAAAGAAATGATGAAAATGATCAGAATATTTTGGAGGCTATTGTTCAAAATGTAAATAAATAGTCCAACTTCAAGGCACTAAGTATAAGCCTTGCTGTTATATCTTGAAAGTGTCCCCAGAGATTCTGGGCAATGAGAATTCCTGTTAGAGGGGCTATGTTCAATTTTGATTGCAGAAGACTCTTTCATTTATAACCTTCTAGAGGAATTAATTCTGTGCCCAATTCTATCTGGAAAATCATGAACATAGTGTTATGCAAAAAAAGTAATCTCTGTGGTGTTTTTATATTATATCCTTATAAATAGGAGAATTTGCCACCTCAAACATATGCCTCCTTGGCACAATAATTATCTAGAACTGGTTATTTTTGGAAGTTACCCACTTATAAAAGACATTTACATTTATAAGAAAAATCCACATTTGCAAGGGTCTCTCTCTCCCTCTCTCTCCCTTCCCCCCCTGGAAAAGGAGGATAACCGAATCTCTAAAAACTCTTATCACTGAAGAAGGCAGGAAATGTAAATCTGCATGACAGCCTTACCCCTGTTAACTGTGCTTTTCCTGGCCTCCCCATAACTGGTCTCCTGCCCTTCCAACACCTTTTGTCTTTCGCCGGATATGGTATCTAAACTGGTGGTTTGGGTCATTTCAAGGGGTTACTCAGTTTTCCTGGGTGTCTTCCACATACACAGGAGATATACATGTTATTAAATTTCTGTTTGTTTTTCTCCTATTAATTTTTATTTTACTACAAGGGAAGGCAGGGTGGACCTCTCCAAAAGTGTTCCGATAGGTTTTTCCAATACATGTCACCTCAGTATGTGGACCTGAGTCAATTGAGGCTCTGTGAGTCTCAAGAGAAACTGCTACCCTTACCATAGATACTTTTATGGAGTCATTTCCAGAATTTTTTTTAATCAGACACATATTTTAAGGCAGGGCAAACTCCTAGAGGTTAGGTTGTGTCATACGAAGTTATCTCGTTCTCAAGTGAGACCTTCTCTCTCTTTGATGTCTCAAGCCCTTATCCCACTCCTAAATCCTCAGTTTGTCCCATTTACTCTAGAATTTGCTGCTATGTAAATTCTCCACCCACATGTAATTAAATTTGATGCTTTTCTCCTGCTAATCTTTCTATTGTTAATTTGTTTGCTTGGCCAGTCCAGTAAGAACCTCAGGGGGATGGGGAGTTTCCCCAGCAACTTTATAGGGTCTCAGCCAAGGAAAATTAGTTTCCTCCCCCATATTTACCTTGATTAAATAATGTGTTCCTTTCAGTTTACTGTGAGATGCGGTGGCCAAACAGAAGGGTATTCTACCAGAAAGAAAATTTGTACATCCTTTCTTTCCAAGATCTTGAGAGCAGCCTTCTTTAGAAAGGGTAGCTTCTTTTGAATTCCTCTGTAACCACTTTCAGAGTGCCTTTAGCCTGCATCAGAATCATGTGAGGACAGGCTAACACAGACAGTTAGGTCATGTCCCCAGGGTGTCTGATTCAATAGGTGGGTGATGGAGCCCCAGAATTTGCATTTCTACCATGTCCTTGGGTGATACTAATACTGATAGTCCAGAGATCACACTTGGAGAACCAATGCTTTGACCTCTCCTGGCCCTAGGTAGGAGTCACTACAACAGTTTCAGAATTAACATCCATATGTACCTTGTTACAATTCACAGCTGGTTGGTCTCAATTTTGTGGAATCCTCCTCCCTCCATTTCCCAGGTGCATTACTTTGATAAGTATGCTCTTGTGCTGGGTTTTTCTGAACACTGTGCATGTCCTCAATATCCATTGACCTTGCCTTGGAAATAAGAGACATGGGCATTTATTTGTGTTCTATGACTATGCCGTTTACTAGATACTCTGCCAATAGGAAGGAGTAAAAAGACTGATAACCATCTGGAAGCTGGAGACTCTCACACACCAGTTCTCATGAGCTTATTCTGTAAGTACAGCCTATGAATTCTGCCTCCTAATTTCCTCACCTTTAAAGGCATAATTTTAGGAGCTGCAAGACAGAGTGGCTATCACACTCATCAGGGAAATAACCTCAAGTGCCTGGTAATAAACATTTTGAAAAAACAACTTATGTATACATTTTCAAAAATAGAAGGAGTATGTAGGCAGAATTCGAAAGGTGACTTCCCACTCCAAGATTCCCTTTTCCTGGCTGTCCAATCAAACAGTAATCTAAGTATTGCTATGAAGGGACTTTGCAGATATCATTAGTTTACTACAGTTTGTACAGTTTATTGAGAACCTATGAAAAGTTATTAGTCAGTTAACCTTAAAATAAGGAGAATATGCTGGATGATCTATGTCAAACCAATATAATAAAATGAATACAGACAAGTTAGTCAGGGAGAGCAGAAGAGATGCTTATAGAAGGCAGATCAGAGCAATTCAAAGTGTGATAGGCTCCCAACCCGCTGTTGGGAGCTTCAAAGATAAAGGGGTTCAGAAATCAGGGTAGTCTCCAGAAGGCAAAAACAGCTCCCAGAGAATAGTCAGCAAGGAAACTGGGGATGTTAGCCCTAAAAGAGCATGGAACTGAATTTTGTTAAAAATCTGAATGTTTCTAGAAGGGGAACATCTCCCAGAGACTCCAGCTACCTCGGCAAGCCAATGCCTTGATTTCAGACTGTGGAACTCAAAGCAGAAAAACTTGCTGATACAAGGAATTTTGACCTACAGAATTATGATATAATATACTTGTGCTGTTTTAAGTTGCTAAGTTTGTGGCAATATGCTATGTCAGCAATAGAAAACAAACACAGGGAATAACAGAAGTCAAAGTGAAAGAGATATTTCAAAAGATAACCAAGTATGTATTCTGTAAAAAAGGAAAAGTCACAGATAATAATGTAAATAGAAGGGAAGCTACAATCATTAAGAAGAGAATGATTTTGAATATATATAACATTTCAAAGCATTTGTTCAACAGAGGAAAGCATTAAGGGTTCTTTTTGTGAGCTGAGTTTTGTTAATCTAAAAATTCAGGAAGCCACTAAAAGGCAAAATGCATTTATTCAGGATCAAATAATTTTAGTTTGGGATAAACAGACTTGTTCGAAATGTAAAATGTACCCAGAGTGGGAACAAAAGTCAGGAGTTTTTATAGGAATTCAAGAGGAAGATGAGGTAAATGGTTAAGAAAAGAGTTAATAAACTTAAGACTATTCTTGGTTATACATAATTGGTAACTGATTCCATTCTCTGGCAAAAAGCCCATAATATTAGTCCTAAATGATCTGGATGACTCTAAAACAATTGTTTGCTTGATGGTTTCTTAAAACAATAGCTTTTTGACCCAGTCTAGAGATCTAAGACCTTGTTCAAAGGAGACAGGTAATGCAGTTTCTCTGTTATGGCTGACTGGCTCCATTACAAAATGTCTGCAACAGTGTCAACTTCTCACAATTGTTAGCTGAACTTGTGACAACCTAGTTGTTACCCTCTTCATCTCAATTTAAAAAGCTAGATTCCTGTTTTGAATAACTTTCCATATTTCTGCTCTAGTCAACTATCTCTAAATCTTCTTGTAGGTACAGCAACTCCAGTGGACAATCTGTTGGAGATTGGAACTCTGCTCCCGAATATCAGAGATTCATGGACTGTAACTCCAAGACTGACTTCTAGATGTCAATTGCTCTTCTCTACCGCCATTTCTAAATTTGAGTTGCTTCATATTGGTGGGTGTTCTGATTTTCTCTCAGGACTGACTATTTGCCTGAACCACAGCTAGGGGAGGTTCTACCCCTGAGGAGTAGCCTCTCAGCTAAAATGTATTTACTGAGTATCTCTTCTGTGTCCAGTGACCATAAATGTAATCATTAACACTTTGTACAGTGAAGGGAGCGCAGTTAATAATCAGATCAGGACAACAGGTGTGACTGGGAAAACATTGCTATATTTCCAGTGCTTTTTCATGGGCTTGGATTAGAGCAGTGATCTGCACAGACAAGGTCAAACTTAGTGCCTTCTTGGAGCTTACATACTAGTAGAGAAAACATGTAGTAAAATAATCGAGAAAGCTCAACAGTGAAAAAGTGCTATGGGGAAAATAGCACAGGGAAGAGAGAATCTAAGTGCATGTGTATGGGATGAGGGTGATGAGGTTCTAATTAAAATAGGGTGTCAAGGAAAGCCACAGTGAGATAGCTTCTGAGAAGAAACTTATAGTAGATATAGGGATGCCATAAGAAAATATGGGGAAAGAGAATTCCAGTCAGGAAGGACAGCAAATGCAAAGTCAGGAGGAGGGAGTATGATTGATGTGTCCTAGGCCTAGCAAGACTACTGTGGTCCAAGTGGAGTCGGGGATATGAAGAGAAATAGAAGACGTTGGAGAGGTAGGAGGAAGGCATGGGTCTGATCAAGGAGAATTTTTCAGACCACCGTGAAAACTTTGCTTTTACTTCGAGTGAAATGAAAAGCCAATGGAAGGTATGAAGCAATGAATTGACATGATCTGATTCTGGTTTTGACAGGATCCTTCTGTCTACTATGTTGAAAGTAAACTATGGGGACTAGGGTAGGGGCTGTGAAACTATAGTGTCTCATTCACTTGGCTGAACAAAGAAATAAATCTCATAGGACCAGTCTCATATATGCTGACACTTGTATTCCCTCTCTTTGCCCCGCAAGCCATCAGGACCCACAAACGTTATACCCATTAAAGGACCCCACCTGAAAGTCCATCATGCTGTGACTAGGCAGCTACAGCTCACTGTCACTTGTCAAGGGCCTACATCAGACATGAATCAAAACTACAAATACATGTTTGTAATATAGAGAAAGAGCAAAATTGGTTAACAATAGTGACACTTTGTACCATAATGATCTTCATGGAAGATACTTGCTCTTGAAAGTAAAATGTCCACAGAATAGCTATGCAAAATATGTCTTTAGTACACTTGCTAAGCCAAGCAGAAACATTATGCCTGAATCTTCCTTTTGTTTCAGAAAGCAAAAACAAAACAATTCAAAACAAAAAACATGGCCTCTCATCCCATCTTTCTCAATGAGAAGAAGTTGCTTGAAACAGTCCAAAGCCAAGTGAAAACAAAACATGGCAAGAGCTCAGGGCAAGCATTTGGGGGTTGGGTACTGAGGTAAGTGGCTCAGATGTTAGCAGGGGTGGACCCAGGTTTTTACAGCTCAAATCTTAAACAATTTTGGGCTCCTCTCTCAGAGCAAGAGGTCAAATATAGGAATACAAAATTGAATATTTATGTGGAGTGAAAAAAGAGACTGCAGTAAATCACAAACCTGTAAAAGCCAATAATTAAGCACAAATCTTAAAAATCCTGATGTATAGTACAATATTTAATTGAAGATGCTACATTTTAATGGATATTCCTCATAGGACAAAACTGCTGCTTAGTCAAGCAGTGAGGTGAGCAAACCACTCTGCCTACAACTTTATATATCTAGTGATTAGAAGATTTTCCCCACAGTTTAGCTTCTGGTCTTAGATATTTTAATAGAGTTTTTCTCCCACTATCTACAAACTTGGAGGTGCCACAGTACGTATTTATAGCAGCAAACACTGGCTTTATGTCCTTACGTCCCAACTTCAGGGGAGTCAGTACAATGGGCATGAAGAGACTCTCTGGGAGTCACTTTTCATGGTAGAGTTAAAAGTAGCTTACCACTACGTAGGACTGGAAACCACACAAATACCTCTCAGAAATCCACACTAAATATACTCCTAACTCAAGATCCACATGGCCAGATTCCAAATATCCGCCTGGTCACTCTAACAACAAAAGCCTTCGATGGCAAAAATTCTGTCACGTGCAGTGAAGAGCCTTTGACAGATTTGAGTATAGAACTGACATGATCTGTCTTATTCAACTTTAGGTATTCCAGTACAATTTTTTTCTGCATTTTACTATGTCTTATTGGGATTACTGGGTTATCTTAGTAGAACCTGTCTTTCAGTAGTTGTCTGCCAGGTGGAAGTTCTGATATAGTTGTCAGCTATCGTAGTCACAGTTGCCATTTAGTCAACTTCTGTGCATGATCCATATTACACATTTGAGTTTAATTGATATTTAGGATGTCTTTCAAAAGGTTATATGATAAATTGGTACAGAAACAAAAACTGAAAAAGTTAAGGTACAGTAGAAAGTCAAGGAAACACAGCAGCAGGGTAAAACAATTGATATGAGTGAAGTGAATGTTCATTGTTGGAAGAATGATTTGAAGTCCTTAATACCTTGTAAAATAAAGAACAAGCAAGTCTTTCAAAAGAGAAAAAAAATCAATGAGTAGATGGACTTGGGATTTCTTTTGTTCATGATACACATTTGAAAGAATTGCTTATCATTACATAAAACAATAAATCTGAATGTAGTAAAAGCTGTCAAATACCCTGGAGTTGTAAAAGCATCTTGAAAGCAGAGTTTCTGGTGAGATTAAGTGACATTTTGAGCAAGTTACTACTAAGGCACTGTCATAGTTTAGTTCATAGCAATGTTATTTACTTATACATAAGGCAGCTTTGTACAACTGATGTCACCTTAGAGTCAAAAATACGTCATATGTTTAACAGTATGACTTCTACTTCTTAATTTTAAATAGATTCCACAAGGGCAAAGATAGAAGCAGGGAGGCCATTTACAAGGCAATTGTGGTAGATGACTTGGAGCGGGTAGTAATAGCAGAGGTGGTAAGAAGTGGTCAGACTATGAATAAACTTACCGTAATTTTGAGAGCTGAAACTGGGACAAATTGGCGTATCACCAGCCATGGCTAGGGGTGGGTAGGAAGGAGTTTAGACTGGCATGGGGGTGGGAGGGTAATGTTGCTAAACTGGGACAATCATGGTGAAACCAGGACATATGGCAACTCTAACAATGGATCTATTTTGAAGGCAAAGCAAGTGGAATTGGATATACAGGTGTGAAGGAAAGAACTGCAAGGCCTTTGATTTGAGCAACTAGAGAAACGTTATCAGTAGAGCTGGGTGCCTGGGAAATGGTAGAAAAGATCAAGGGAACAGCATCAGAAGTTCCCTTTTGAGCAGGGTGTTTCAGATGTCTATTCACAGATGGGAACGCAGAATATATTGGTCCAGAAGCTGCAAGTAGGTTGATGAGGTGATGGAATCTGTGAAGTCTTCTGAGTCTTAGAACTCAGTGCAGTAGGAAGCAGGCCACTAGCTGGGAGTAGAGGTAAGGAAGAGACAGCACAACTTTGAAGAGAGTTAATAAAGTATAAAATGCCCTGTAGGACCTCACCACTCAAGGGCCAACAGTGTCAACAACATCTGGAAACTTGTTAGAAATGCAGGCTCTCATGTTCCACAGCAACATCAGGAATGATCAGCATCCCTGGGTAATTTATAGCACAGTAAATTTGAATGCACACTTTTGGGAGAGTGACTAGTTTAGGGACAAAAAGTCCAATGGGCCAGCTGTACTTAAGGGTTCACTTTAGATTTGCAGCATTAATTTAAAGAGAGATGCTGGTGAATGCTGGTGATTTAGCAGTTAGACCACTGGCCTGTTCTCCATGCATATCAGGGGCCCTGGTTTGCGACTTGGGGCCGGGGTGGGAGAAAGGTCCACATGGACTGCTCAATAAATGAATGCTTCATCCTCCTGTCTTTTCCTGCCTGCCTGCTTGCTCACTTATATTCCAGACTGCACCTTTCCTTTAAAAAAAAAATAGAGATCATCTTCATGGTTGTGTCTTATCCAGATGCACTAGTAAGGTCCAGCTGTAGCATAGGCAGAGAGCTGGATATGACTAGGGATGTAGTTATTTTAAGGAAGTTTAAATGAGTTAAAGGAGTCAAGGATGTGAGTAATTAAATGAATATATACATAGTGGGGATGCAATTCAATTTTATGTTTACTGATTGGGTACATGATACAAAAGTTTAGAGACCCATGTTTTATATGACATTAATTAAAGTATTACTCCCCCCTAGGCATAATTTGTTTTTAACAGGGACTTTGTGAAACCCAATGTAGCTTCTTAGAATTAAAAAAGGTATTTTAATGGTATAATCTGAAGAGTTTGGGTCATTTGGGACAAGTGAACTTCTTAGTGTTCACTGAAATTATATCTAAAACATCACAGAAGCCCTCATTTGAGGTAGTGTCTTGATGTTTGTCATATCTTTATTACAGATTAATTCTAGAGGAGGAAATTTTAAGCATGAACCCTGCCAATGAAAAATGAAAAACTGTCTCCAAATTTATGAAGATAGAGGGATGAAAATGCTATGAAATGAGCCCATGGCTTCTGCTGCAATATTCAGAACACAGCTCAGAGACGCTGGGCAAACAAAGATCACTGTTGTTTTCACTGTGGCTTTCCGTTTAGTTGTGTCTATGCCATAGGCACAACGGAACATGTCTAGATTGATAAACGCACACAGCCAAGAATCTCAGAGTAGAAAGAAGACACTTCAGATCTTCAGGTTCAAAGTCATATCCAATCTCAAGACATATGCGTGACTATTCCATTATTGGGGAACACGTTCCTGTCTAAGTCAGCTAATTCCATAATGGACTGTTCTAATTCCTTTTTATATTGCCTCTGCATCTGCCTCCTACAGCTGACACCACAGGTCTCATTCTGCCAAATAGAGTAGAAGAGAAAAACCATGACTCACTTCAAAATTTTCAAATCCTCATTTTAAAAAATGTTAAGACTGTTCACATACAACCCAAGTGACTCATTCTACCCACTGTGTTTCTTTTATTTTTTCATATATGTATAAGAAAAGAACCTTGGAAATGCATAGATCTTCCAAATGATGTTTGATCATTTTGTAATATCCTGGGATTTCTAAGTCCATTGATCAGGGCATGACACTCCCATTGATCTAGAATAGGTTTCCATTCATTTTTCCAATGGCTCAGTTAACACTGTTAGTTGATATTAAGAAACAAATCCCCCTGGGTGTTTTCACACTAATTGCTGTCAAGCTAGGTTTTCTCCTTCTAGTACTAGTAATTGATTTTTTTGGATGTTAATGCAAGTCTCTTGTATTCCCTTAATAGGCTCCACCTTTTTGATTTCACCTCATCATTCTATCCCAAAGGGTTCTGTAATACTCCTGGTTGCATTATCAGCCAACTTTAGTCTGCAGAAAATAGTCAACACAACAAGCCTAAGGCTGGTATCTTTAAAAAGGGTTACTTATAAACTTAGTTTTTGTCTGGTGTCTGGGAGCTTGATTTGGGGAGAGTTTCTTAATACTCACTAATTTATAAGGGTATTTACTATGGCCTCACTGTTTATACAAAAAAAAAATATATTTTATTCTGAATACTTGCTTTCTTTCTAGAATTCTGGATTTTGGCTACATGGTAGGTAGGGGTCCCTATAAGATCAACCTCCAGTAAAAACTCTAAACTGAGTTTCAAAGAGCTCCCCTGGGCAGAAACATCACAAACATGTTGCTGCATTTTCATTTCTGGGAGAGGAGGATGATCTACATGATCACCTCATAGGAGGCAGAGAGCATAGGAAGTCTGCACATGGATGCCTCTAGACTCTACCTGTCTCATTGCCCTTTATGATCTGGACTTGTATCCTTATCACATTGCTGTGATAAATCTTAGCCCTGAATACAACTCTATGTTGATTCCAAAGAATCCTTTCCATGAAAACTTTGAAAGAATCTCTGAAATTGATGGTGATATTGAAGTTGCCCAGCATATCTCCACAAAGGTGGCATGTTTTGTATATTCTTCATATATGTTCAAATGTTTTAAACTGAATGCCTCTAGATGGGTACAGGCTTGCTACTTTATCACAGGGCCTATCATTCTTTAGTAAACCCTTGACTCATTTTACACATCAAAATTATCTCCTTGAACCAGGTGGGTATATGAGTTTGTAGTCCTTCAACTAAAATAAAAATGTTTTGAACAATGAGACTATTATTTTGTTTGGTAAAACCCATAAATTCCTAAATTTTGGTATTATAAATATGAGAGGCAATTTAGTATTGCTATTGAATTAAGAAATAACAGTATTTGATTTATTACAGAGCGTGGGCATGGGTCTACAATGAAAGTACTTCTCACCTGCTTCTTCCCATTCCTCTTAATCATAGCTCCTCATTATCTAACCATCTTTCATTAATTCACCCAAGAAGTTTTCATGTCAAATACACTTGTTTGTATTTTTTAAAAATTTCGACTTCCCAAGTTTCAGATTTTTAGAATAGGACTCTCTGATATAAATTTCCCTTTGACAAAATTAAAATAAAACTTAAAATATATTAGATAAGCATATTAGTATATAGTAACCAGACATTAATATGCTTTCCTTAAGTAAACTAAGATTGATATTATCCAAAATGTAAACTCTCATTTCTTTCATGGAGTTTAAACTTGACATTTATCAATAAAATGTAATAAAACATAGTTCATTTTAAAGTAGTACCCTAATAATTCCAATCACAAAAATTTGCCTGTCTTATATATGGGGGATTAAAAGATGTAAGGGTTTATATTTTTAATTACATCCAAATACATATATAAAACAAAGTGTAATAATGGCTATAAGTACAAATAAAATATAATGCAAAAACAGAAAACAGAAGTATGGGTAAAGTAGAATAATTAACACTTCCCAAGTCCAAATACATGTTGTCTATAGAAAATTCATTTAAAATACAATGACAGAGGTATGTTAAAAAGGCTGAAAAATTATATATATATGAATATACTAATATAAGATAAAATAGATTTCAGAGGAAAAAAATGACCAGGAATGAAGTAGGATTGAATAATAAAAAGATCAGTCTATCAAGACTATACATAAATCTATGTATACATACATGTGTATATGTGTATATCAATAATACACATACATATATGTGTATATGAATACATATACATACATGTATATGAATCAAAATATAGAGCTGAAAAATACACAAAACTAAAACTTACATAACTGAAAGAGAAACAACAAATCCTCAGTTACAGTTGAATATTTTAATATCTTTCAATAATTCTACTGGTAGAACCACTAGATAAAAAATTATCACGGGCATAAAATAACTGATAGCCATCAATAATCAGTGAAATTCACCTGACACTTACAGAACAGTCTACCCAGCAACAACTAGAATATATTATTTTCTAGCACGCGAGGAATATTAACTAAGACAGATCATATCCTGGGTTATAAATAAAACTAACAAAATTAGAAGAATTGAAATCGCTGGTTATAGTGGAATTAAATTAGAAATCATTGATAGAAATTTAACAGGAAAATCTCCAAATATTTGGAAATTGAATATTACACTTTCAAATAATACAGTGAAAGAGGAGGTTTAAAGTAAGATTTAAAAAACATATTTATGAAATGATTGAAGAGGAAAATGAAAAGTGTAAGTGAATTGTATCTCTTGTAGGCTTGCTTCCCTTATTACTAACCCTTTCGAATGATTATTTGGGCAGTTTTGAATGTATATATAAAACCACTAAATTGATTTATCCAAATTACTGAAGCAACGAATTCCTTACTATTTATAAAACTGATCCAGATAAGGTCATACAAGCTAGTCAGTACTGGGCCTGGTACATAAGAGTGGATGAGAATTCACAGAAAGAGTGTGAGAAATGACAAGAAGAAAGTATACTGCCTCTCTAATCTGATTTTATACTGATTCTCTACTGAATCTCTAAGAAAGTATCTATTAGTTATAGAATTACAGTCAGCAAAATATGGAGACAATATGCCTAGAAACTAAAGCATACAATTCAAACCCTCATGCAGTTTCTGAGCATATTTTAGTGACATTCTTCTTAAAAACACACTGAGAACTAAGAAGAAATCAAGGAAAAGAAGGGATGTGGGCACATCACTAGAATTAAAGACTAAATCTGATGATACAACACTCATTTATTAAACCCATACTGAATGAATATTACTGTATTAAGTGCTGAAGAGGCAAAAAAGCAGAAATAGAAAATACATCCTTCAGTAACGTTAGGGCCAAACTGAATTAAATAGTAGGGGAGTGGAAATAGTGGAAATCTATTATACGAACTACCAAAACTAATCACAATCCCTTCAGTTACAAAGTTATTAAATTGGCAAGTCTTGTCATGGGGCTAAGAGCAGTAAACAAAATATAGTGAGAACTTAAAAGTGAGTGAAAGACTGCGAAGTCTTGATTTTATGAAATAATAGTTAAAAGTAATTTTTATGCATGTGATGATTAAGTGAAATGAGATGCAGGTATTTTTTTCATTGATTGTGGAACCCATGTATATTTCAGACCAAATGCAAATTTACTAAAAGAGATAAAAGTTAAAGAGTTCCCACTGTCAGTTTCCCTTCTCTTTCCCAGTTTACAAGTATGGAAGCCAAGTAAATAATGTATTGCTCTTCAGAAATTTTACTTCTGTAGTAGTAACAATGTCTCTTGAAATAGAAAGTGAAGGAATTCAGAACAAATCTTGCCAAAATTGTCACCTTAGGGTGTATATTATTTTGAATTGAAGGTCATGAAGGTCCAACAGATTCAAGGGCAAATGTTTACCTCTCCCTTAAGTGCCTACAAGAATTTAGATAAGATCATGCCTCAGAAAAGAGTTATTACCAGTTATAAGTTTTTATCTGACTGGCCTATCTGTATGATAGGACAAATATCTAATTACCAAACATCTCCTCTTCTTATAATCCTGTGAACTCTTCTTCTCCCAACAGGCCCCTATCACATTTCTTACCTCAGCTTCAATTGTCCAACTTGCCCTTAAGTCTCATATTTTTGAGAACCCCAATATATATGAAATTAAATTTGTTTTCCCCTGCTAATCTGTCTTAAATCAATCTGATTATTAGATCAAAGAACCTAGAAAGGTAGAAGAAAGTATTTTCCTCCCCTAGAAAATAAATGTGTTAAAAATATTACCAAATGTAGAGCTCGAGGTTGTAATCCAAGATTTTAAGAGATAAAAGAAACTTAGAATCACCTAATTGTCAATATTCAAACCATCACATGATCCTAATTCTAAAGAGTATTCCTCTCTTATAGAAAAAAGGCTGTCTCCCCAAGATGTTCAGGTAGCCCCATCAAGGTGTTCTGATCAGGATCCCTTGAAATGTTCAGAATAGTGAACTTTCCCCAAGTGTCACTTTGGCATGTGGATTATTTTGAGCTAAGGTCAACTGATGTTCGACAGACTCACAATACTATTTTACCAGTCCCTTAACCTAAAAGAATAAAAGTTAGGGTTATTGCCCAGAATTAGAGTTGGTACAAGAAATTAAGTTTCTATCTGAAAAACCTATCTTTATGCAAGAGAAAAAATCTAATTATAGACTAAAAGCTGTCTTCATCATGTAAATCACCCTCTTCATTATATGAGCCCCACTCTTCTCTCCATGAAGCACCAGGCCCCTATTCCAATCTTTAGCTCAGAATATATACCTGTGTTTTGCCTCATTATTTTTGTATCCCTCAGGTCTATGTAGTATCTCAGTATGCAAAAAAAAAATCCTTTTTCTCCTATTAATCTGTCTGACATTATTTTGATTATTTGGCAAGCCTGAGAAGAACCTAGAGAGATAAGGGGCACTTATCATGCTCCTTTTCCACACTTTGTATGCTCAGTGTTGATGATTAAAGAAGGGTTTAAGCAAAATTTTGATTCTTTATATCAAACTCCTACATTATTAAAGCACATAACCTTTCAATTTTAGGTTAATTTTGAACTATGTTATGTATTTGTTTGAAATTTCATTTTACTACATATAAAAACCCTAAATACAGTTTATCACAGGAATATTGCAAATATCATTGTGTGCCAGACGACCACTTGATCAAATGCTATCTACTCAGAACTTTATAGTAACTGGAATTACAAATATCCTCCCCTAGATTCAGTTCCAAGATGGTGGACTGTTAAGATCTCAGGTTCACAGTCTACCCACAGCACAACTAAGAAAACATTTGGCTACCACAATCTTTGATAAGAAATGGGACCAGCATTTTGATAGAAAGAAGGGACATATGTCTCCATAAAATGTAGGAAAGGCTGCTCTGCCTCAATGCCACACCACTCTGTTCAGAGATGCTGAGGCTGTGGGGGAGAGACTGATGAAACAGACACTCTTCCAGAGCTAAATGACTTTCTCCTACAGCAAGTACTCCTGTATCTGGGAACTAGTTTTCACCTCTGCATTCCCTACACCAACTCCAAAATTATAGGCTGGACTCTCAGGCCTCAATGCAAGGCTCAACGTAGAGTTTCAAGAAATCCAATGAGTTTTGAGATCATACAAATAAAGGAAGTCCAGTATTCCAGACCAACACCCAAGTCTATATTCTGTAACTCAATACCTTAACATAAGGCTTTTATATCAGGTAAACCTAACCCATATAAATAAATACGCAATGCCAAACAAATCGAAGAGAGAGAGAAATATATGTGAAATGATAAAGCTAAACAAAACCCCAGGGGAATATCTGAATGCAATAGACTTAAGTAAGCTGTCTAATGAAGACTTGAATGCAACAGTTTTAAAGATATTCACTGAAATCAAGAAAACAATGGAGGAACAAAAAGAGAACTACAACAAAGACAGAGAAAATATGAGGCAGTTCAAAACAGAATTCATGGGGCTAAAGAACACAATAATAGCTGAGCTAAAGAACTCAATAGAGGGACACAATAGTAGGCTGGAAAAAAACCTTGAATACAGTTGGTGAGCTAGAAGGTAGGGCAGTGGAATGCACTCAAGCAGATCAGCAAGGAAGAAAACAAGAATTCAAAGAAACAAAGATAACATATGAGACCTATGGGATAACATTAAGAAGAACAACATTTGCATCATAGTGGGCCCAGAAGGAGAAGAGAGAGAAGAAGGAAGAAACTGCATAGAACAAGTAATAACTGAGAATATTCTGAACCTGAGAAAGGAAGCACATCTCCAGACCCAGGAAGCTCAAAGAGCTCCAAACAAAAGAAACCCAAACAGACCTATACCAAGACACAGCCTCACTGAAATGTCAAAAAAAAATAAGATAACGAGAGAATCTTAAAAGCAGAGAAAAACAAGTTACAAACAAAGGGGTTCCTATAATACTCTCAGAGGATTTCTAAGCTGAAATATTACAGAATGAAGGAAATGGCATGCTATATTCAAAGTGCTGCAAGAAAAGGACTTCTCACCCCTATTCTACCCTGCTCAATTATCATTTAAAATTGAAAGAATGACAAAGAATTATTCAGACAAACAAAAGTTTAAGGAATTCGGGTATGACCTGGTGATCTAGTAGTCTAGTACACCCTGGGAGCAGTTCTACATGCGTCCCAAGGTCCTGGGGCCAGCGGATACAGTCAATGTGAACCACTAAATACAAATAAATAAAGTGCTCCTTCTTCTCTCTTCCTACCTGCCTAGTCACCTTCATTCCTATGCACCTTTCCTTTAAAAAATAGTTAAAGGAATTCACCATGAAACCAGTTTTACAAGAAATGCTAAAGGAAGCTCTATTAAATAAAAAGAAACCCCACTTAAAAACAGGAAGACAACAAAATATAAAATGTAGAGAAGAGAATAGAAATGTGGGTGGTTACATGAGCACGTTAACTTGTTTTCAAGTAAAAGCAGGTTATAAGCATAGAAAGTTTTATGTAAACTCCAGGGTAAACTCAAAACATATCTCCAGGTAAAAAGCAGAGAAGAAAATAAGAAGGAAAAACATTAACAACATAATTGCTTTCAAGTCACCTGAGAGAATAACAAAGGTACTGTCTGCAACAACATCCGGAAAACAATTAACAAAATAGCAATAAACAGTTACTTATCAATTGCCACCATGTTAATGGATTGAACTCACCAATCAAAAGGTACAGAGTGGCTGAATGGATTAAAAAACATAACCCATCTTTCAAAATATATTTTGAAACTCATTTCAAAAATATACATAGTCTCAAAAATGATATCACACCTAGAGAAGGTAATTCAGTATTAGCTATCAGAATTACATATGTACTTATTCTTTGATACAGCATTTCTTCTTCCAGGAATTTACCCTGAAGATGCACTTCTAGGCACACCCTGGTAGCTTCATGATTAAGTACATGGCCTCTGGTCAGTATAGTCTATATACATTCCAAGGATCCAAATTCATACCATGGGACTGGGGAAGTCGAGGGACAACCAAGATTAACAACTAAATAAAATAAGTAAATGCTTAAAATATATATAGAAACATAAAACTTACAAAGACTAAATTGGGAATAAGTGGAAAACCTGAAGAGAGCTATTGCAAGCAAAGAAATTTAAAGAAGTAACCAAATCTCCCCCAAAATAAAAGCCCAGAACTGGATGGCTTTACTAGTGAGTTTTACCAAACCATCAGAAAAGAATGAACCTGTTCTTCTAGAATTCTTCCAAAAACCTGAAGAACAGGAAATGCCTCCAATGACTTTCTATGGAGTCAACATTACACTGATACCAAAAGCAGATAATGTCACTAAGAAAGAAAATGATAGACGAATATCTCTAATGAAAATAGATGCAACATTTATCAACAAAATATTAGCAAACCAATCCAAAAATACATCAAAAAGATCATCCATCATGACCAAGTTGGATTTATCCCAGGGATGTTAGGATGGTTCAACATATACTAATTTTTAATGTACTATACCACACCAACCAGAGAAAGGAGAAAAATTATATGGTCATATCAATAGATATAGAGAAAGCTCTTGGCTAGACTCAACATCCATTTCTGTAAAGAAAACTACATAAACTTGGGATAGAAGGGAAATACCTCAGCATAATAAAAACTATATATGATAAACTCACAGCCAATATCACACTCAGTGGTGAAAAATTCAGTGTTTCCTCTAAGGTCAGGAAAAAGACAAGGTTGTCCACTCTCACCACTGCTTTTTAACACAGTCATAGAGGACTTAGCCAGAGCAATTAAGCAAGTAGAATAAATAAAAGGAATCTAAATTGGAAAGGAGGAAGCAAAACTATCACTATTTGCAGATGCCATGATAATCTATGAAGAACACCCTAAAACTCCATCAAAAACCTCCTAGAATTAATAAATGAATATAGCCAGATGGCAGGGTACAACATCAATACACATACATCTGGGGCACTTTTTATTTTAAAGGCAAGGCGCAGGCAGGGAAGAGAGTAGGAAGAAGCAATTGATTTATCTTATTTAGCAGTTTGTCATGGCTGCTTCCATCAGACCTGGAATGCAAACCAGAATCCTTGGAATATACATGGACTGTGCCAGCTGAAGGTGCCTAACTCAACCACTGCCTCACCAGTGCATGCTAATCTATTGCATTTTATACGCAAACAATATAACAGAAGAGTGAAATCAAGAAAACTATCCATTTACAATAGAAGCAAAAAGAAGAGACCTATATAGATATAATCAATACTATAAGACGTTCTTAAAAGAAATATAGGAAGATACAAAGAGGTAGAAAATTATTCTGTGCTTATGGATGGGAAGAATTAACATTATTAAAATGACCATCTAATTTAAAGCAATATACAAGTTTTAATGCAATCCCCATCAAAATCCCACTGGCATTTTTCAAGGAATTTGAAAACATATTTTTTAAATTTATGGAATAACGAAAGGCTCCAAATAGCCAAAGCAATCATGAAAAAAAATAACAAAACTGGAGGTATCACATTACCAGATCTTGGGCTATACTACAAATCATTAATGATCAAAATTTTATGGTACTAGAAAAAAAGATCAGTGGAATAGAATTGATTTACCAGAAATAGATTCATTCATATATTGTCAGTTAATTTATGACAAAGGAACCTAGAACATAAAATGGAGAAAGGAAAGTTTTTTTAATGCATTGTGTTGGGAAAACTGGACAGGCACATGAAAAATAATAAATCTAGAGCACTTTCTAAAACCATACAGAAAAATTAATTCAAAATGGATTACAGTCTTGGATGTAAGACTGGAAGCCATAAAATACTTAGAAGATAACTTAGGCAACACATTCGATAACATCAGCCTTAGCGAGATCTTTGGGTATTCAATTCCAGCAATAAGGGAAACAAAAATAAAAATAAACAAATGGGACTGCATTAAACTAAAAAGCTTTTGTACAGGAAAGAAACCATTACCAAACAAAAAGATGACCTACTGACTGGATAAAGGTATTTGCATATTACATATCTAACAAGGGCTTATTATCTAAAGAATACAGAAATAATCTCATAAAACTCAACAGCAGAAAAACAAACAACCCAGTCAAAAATGGGCAGATAAATTGACTAGACATTTCTCCAAAGAAGACACGCAGATGGCCAACAGGTATATGGAAAGATGTTCTTCCTCACTTGTTATTGGGGAAATATAAATCAAAACAATAGTGAGATGTCACCTTACACCTGTGAGATTGGCTATTATTCAAAAGTCTGTTAACAACAAATATTGGTGAAATGTGGTGAAAGGAAAAAAATTTACAGCCTTTGGTAGAGTGCAAGTTTGTGAAATCCTTATGGAAACCAGTATGGTGAGTCCTCAAAAACTTGAGAATGGAGATCCCACATAATCCTATCGTCCCATTTCTGGGTATTTGTCCAAAAGATACAAAAACACTAATTCACATAGATATATGCAACCCAATGTTCATTGCAATATTATTTATAATAGACAAGAACTGTAAACTACCTAAGTGCCCATCATCAGATGAATGTATAAAGTCAAGTGGTATATATACACAATGGAATACCACACAGCCCTTAAAAAGATGAAATTCTGTCATTTTGGACAATGTGGATGGAACTAGAAGGGATTTTGCTAAGTGAAATAAGTCAGAAAAAGGAAGATAAATACCAAATGATCTCACTCATACATGGAATATACAGAAACAGAGCAAAGAAACAGACTAAACAAAAACCAACCCTTGGAAATTAATAGTAGAACTAAGGTTACTAGTGTAGAACAGGTTGCGGGGTGGGGGAAGTGGTGTAGGGGACAGTAGTGAAGAACTTTTGATAATTTGGTGGTAGGCTGGGTATGTCGGCATATATTTGAGGAATGGGGAACCTGGGCATATGGGTTTATGCTATTTTGTAAATCATTGTTACCTCGATGAATATTAAATTATAAAATAAATATTTCCCCAGTATGTTCAGTATGTTCAACTGAGGGGCAATTTCTGGCTTGATAATAGAATCTGGTTGATAGGAGAGACTTGATAACTAACTCCTATAATCCTACAGATCTTAGCTTAAACTTCACTTTCTCTGGTTACTCTTAGATGATCTCATTTTCCTGTATGTTTGCTGGCTCTGTGTCAGGTGAAGCAGAAAATGACTTATGAAACATCATTCCACAGGCAAGCCTAGACTTGTTTAATGGAGGTGATTATTAAGTTCCTGAGAACAAGAGGGAGAGCTCCAATGCATAAGCATTTTTCAAGTCTCTGTTTATGTCACAATTGCTATTGTCCCATAAACCAAAGCAAGTCACATTGGCAAGCAGAGAGTCAGTACAGGGAAATGTTCAAAGACATGGAGAGTGGGAGGAAATTACTGCAGTCCTTTTTACAAGCAATTTTCCATAATTATTGTCATTCTAATTATATGAACTTATCCTTTATGTTATTCATGTTAAAAACCTCAAACTTATTTTCTATGTCACTTTGTCTCTCCTAGAATAAAATTACTTACTTAACCAAAGAAAAATGTGGCCAATAATTTTCTCTCATTACTTTAATAATTTATCTATTTTTAAAAACAATGATCACAAATCTATTCTTGTTTTACATAATCATATTTGAAAATTAAAGAGAAATAACAATTACTAAAAGAAATTATTAAACCTATTCCAAATTCCTTATAAGAAAATGCCACTTAATATTCCAGTAGTGATGCGCCCTGGTAGAATAGTGAATAGGTCAATCGCCTCCGAAGGAACACAGGTCACATAGCCCTGGGTTTGAGTCCTAGGTGCGGGAGAAAAGCAACCAATGTGAACAGCTAAATGGCAATAAATTAAGTGCTTCTTTCTCCTTTCTCTTCCTGCCTACCTGCCTTCTTACCTTTCCTTTAAACATTTTTTAAATAAAATAAAATATCCATAATTAAAAAAAAACCCAGTAGTACATCTCACTGTTTTCTTACAGATATGCAAAGAGGTAATCATTAATAAGTAGCAATATTTAAATACCTGGAAAAACACTAAGCAGTACTCCCGTGTTGTGAATGTGTATATAAGAATGAAACCATATTTGTAAATCTGTGCTGTAACCCTCAGGAACAGAAATATGTGAAAGCTTGAGAGACATGTCTAGGACAAGTCCGCATACAGCCCCCTTGAAACAAGCTGTTGAGGGCCCATCTCATACTCTCAGACCTCATAAAATGACCTAAGCAAGGAAGACAGCCTTATCAGAGCAAACTATCAGGGACACTTCTCCAAATGTTGGGGTTCGACCAGAATGGCAAGAACTGGGAAGAAGGCATCGTCAACAAGTAAAACCCATAAAAGTAGGTTTCAAGCAAGCACAAACTACAATCCATAGACAGATGTCACTGGTGAGATACGCGTCAGAGGCTGTTACTGGACTCCCGGTTCATATGTGAGGACGCCAAAGAGAGATCACTGTATAGAATCCCTGATGTTTTGGCAAGGCTACTCTGAGTGACCTGGAGGGCTATACATGGAAGTCTGGAGAATATTCTCACAGATCATGGGGCCTGTGGACAGTTGGCCATAAACTGGTCTCTGTCAATCTACAAGAGGAAGCCAGGAAAATCATTCCTGCCATTGAACTCCTTGGAGCTCTGGTATGACATTTTCAAACACTCCTTGTTGTCCAGTTCCAGCAGCTTTGAAACCTGGCCACTGACTCAGCAGATGCCTGCTAGTTGCTAGGCAATGGGATCCTCAACCTTTGCCCAAAGAAGTGCTCTGCTAACTAAACCCACAGCTATGTCTAAGAGTCTGTGCTGAGCTATAAATTCCCCTCAGCATATCCTTGACACCATTGCCACTGTGAGCTGTGTAAATGCTGGGCTCTCAAGTGGCTGCCAGATCTTCTTATACTCTTGGCTTCCAAGTAGCAGGAACCATCTTGCCCAAACTGCTGCAAACTCCACCCACGAACAAGGTGAACTTCATATCCTGAGCCTAGAGTGACGACAAAACACCATGCAGAAACAGAGAGTGGCTTGGGCTGACAATGGAGGAGATAAAAGCCCATGCATGTGGACATTTTTAGACTTAATAAGCTTAGTGAAGTTTGGGCACTTACCTATCTTGTGTGGGCTCTGTTTGTGTGTGCTCCATCACAGGCTGGAATTTACCCAGCCTATTGACCATTCTAATAACCAGTATCTACTGACATGTTTACCATGCTGTAGATAGAAGTTCAAAGTTCAAACGACACAAGTATAGTATCAACATAGGAATCCAAAACCGCAATATACCAAAATGTTACAGTCTCTGTGACTGGTGTTGGTTCCATAACTGAGCCTTGGTTATTCTTCCAAGATGTAAGAAAATGTCTGTGCAGCATTGTATTGTGACTGAAATGACTGCCTATGTGCTTCCTGGAGTCTGTCAGGTTGACCAGATCAAGAGAGTCTCCACCGTTTTTTGGGTATGAGATATTTTTGAGACTCTCTAACACTTTTTGGTAAACCAGTCTTCAATGTAATATAATGTGCATATGCACCTAGAAATACCTCATATATGCAAACAATGAAGACTTCATGGATCTTACGTACTACTGGGAGGGGACCTATTTCTTTGGCTAACAGCTACTCTTTCTGTTGCTGACTCAAGCAATGACATCACTCATTGATTGTCTCAATGCCAGGGTGGCACTGACACAAATGAAACCATTCAACTGGAAAGTAAATTCCCCATCTCCAGATAAATTCTACATCTCGTTATATTTACTTCTCTCAGTTTTTTTTCTCAAATCCTGTAAGCTTCTTCACTGAGTAAACACTTTCTCAATCTTGGGCCACATTAAAAGACTGTAGACTGAACTTGGAATTTTAAGTCTCGCAGTCTTTAGATCTGAGTCCTAATCTTTGATTTAAAATATCCCTTTCTTTCCTCCCTCCCTCCCTCCCCATCATAGAACATAGTCTTCTAGTTTCTGAACATCCATGTGAAGCAGAATTTTCTTGACCACATAGAACTTCTAATGCATGGCTGCTCAAACAATTGTTCCAGACTCTCTCTATATATACGAGCAGCTAAAGAAGGGCTGTAACTCTCTTCAAGAAAGGAGAGTCGGTCAGGAGTACTTTAAGCTTCAAATAATATAAAATGTCTTACAATGGCTTATTTTTCTCTTAGAAATGTAACCATAAACGTACTTATGATCTGTCCGTTAAGCTACAGACTATCAGTCAGTAACACTAATCTATCTTGTAGAGGAGACCTGTGTAAATTTCCAGACCTGTACTAAGAAACCACATACCCCGGTGCTCCTGCAAAACAACCTCCAGACATCTAGGTACTAGACTATCTGCTAACTAAACACCCAAGCAGAAAACCAGACACTTCTGCCCCCTACATTTGTCTTTGAAGTTCATGGTGTTCCTACTAAAAAGTGTGTAAAAACTAGAGTGTCTGGAAAAATGGCAGACTTGGCTAGTAGACTTTGTGCATGCCTCTTCCCAGACACCCTGCTGTCTGTGAATAAAGTCTCTTCTGCTGCCCACAGTTGCTTTCTCCTGTTTTTATTGCATGGAGCCAGTTAGGAGCAACCTTTCTCCCCAGTCACTGGAGTTACAAAGGCAGCCTTTACAGGTTCTAAAAGAACCTTCAGCAGCTGCCAACACTATTTGTCTTGGGAGGATGGTTCCTTGGAAAATGCAACAGTGCCTGTAGAGTGTGTTTGGCGTTTGCATTGTTTACAGCAGAACCAGGGTTTGGAGTTGAGCAAGAGACCTACGCTTCACTTTGGTGAGTACTCCAGGGACTTATCCGTTTGTTACTTCCCAGGGAGAAAATTTTGACTTAGATGAAGGAAATTTGGGGTGTGTCATTTGAGCAAGTATTCTTTCCATAAGGCACTCATTTTGTTTTCTCATATGAGCGAGTGCTCTTTCCAAAGAACATTAGCTTTGGTTCCTGTTTCTGTGTCTGTAGATGAGTATACAAGTGTTTGAGTGCAAAATGTCTTATCTAAAATGGAAAATGAAACATCTGTTCCTTGAAATAGGTCTCCAGGCAAGGCAATAACTGAATGGAAGACCCAGAGGCAAGAAGCCATGATCAAAAGTTGCTGAGTTTGGTTTTTTTTTAAATTTTTATTGCACTGCAGCATGGCCTCTATACAATTTGGGATCAAGAGGAAAATGGACTTTAAATGGCTCTGAAATATGATAATATTTTACAATTGGAACTTTTCTGTCAGAAAGTGAGAAAGGATAAGGAGATCCTATATATACAGAATTTTATGTCACTACATAATATCTAAGAAAGTGAGAAGGGAGAAACTAGCTGATAGTATAAAGGAAGGGTGCAGAGAAGAAAATCTTTCTGAAGGAAAAGCAAGAAGAGGTCACAGTGAGAAAGAGAGAATTGCTGTTGGAAGATGAGGACTAAGGGAGCCCAGGAGTTCCTCACACTTTTATCTCTCCCACTGGTATCTCCACACAGGAAGCCCAGGTACACTGATACTGGGGAATAAATTCATGTGCTTTATTAATTGTACAGAAGCTACATATAGTGCTCTAAATAACAAATTGGCTTAGAGCACAGGACAATTGGCCTCTGTAATCAATGTCTCCAGGAGGCCCCAGCAACCACCTTTTCTTCAACCAGTGGAATGTTCTTTGGGAACCCAATCCTTGATTCATAACTTCCTATTCATGCCTGAATGCATTGGCCTCTCTTAGGTTGGGCTTTGTTCTGTAAATTTAATGTGCCAAACCAATAAACTTCAGTACCACCAAGGTCCTGGGCCACTTGCCCCAGAGGATATTTCCTCCAGGGAGGCTCTAACAATGGGTGTTTGGCAATACCCATTAAGGCAGCAACCTCTGGGGCAAGTAAAGGCTCAAGGTCAGCCACTTGGCTATTGTTGGATTTATTTCCCTTTCTCCACTTCCAATCTGATGAACAGAAAAAATGCCAATCCTTTATACAGAGACAATACATCTCCCAATTTAGGTAGCGGTGATGTACTGTGCTGGGTACTGCCAAGCAGATAGCTGAGACTAGCCACCAGGTGACCACATTTTAGTGTGAATATAAAGAGAAAGACTTGAAAACGACAAAAAAATAGAGTGTCAATTTGAGTGACCTGACTGGACATTGGAACATCAATTATCATATTATCATACTATTACCTTAGCATTTGTTTTATCCTGTTCTGAAACATTTGCATGAAGGTGCTCATTATGGGAGAATTGCTTTGCTTGATTACATCAGCTCCTACTTCAAGGGACCTAATTTTTTACTGAGGAAAACGAACAAGCACCTCATGAATGCATTGTAGATACCTAAAAAAAAAACCCCCGAATTGCTCAGTATTCCCCGTAGGCTAGGATACAATTTCAGTGAAGAACTCCTGTTGAAGATTGTCAGGTGGATTTTACCTAGATGACAAGGACTCTGGGAAATTTTTGTTATATTTTTGTGATGGTAGACACCTCTGAATGATTAGAGGCCTTCCCCACCCATACAGAATAGCCTCAGAGGTGTCAGAGTGGTGGTTAAAAGAAATAATACCCAGATGGGGACTCCCACTTTAAATACAAAGTGACAATGGGCAGCATTTGCATGTGAAATAACCCAGCCTGTTTGTGCAGCCATGCACAAAAACTGGAAGCAACTTTTGGCCTGGAGATCACAGTCTGTGGGAAGACTGAAAAGAGGAATCACACTCTGAAGAAGATAATTGCTAAAATATGCCAAGAAACCTATCAGAGGTGGGAATAAATACTGCCAACTGCCATACTCCAGATCTGGGTGGCACCCTGAAGCAGGGTGATTTAAGCCCCTTTCAAATACTGTATGGAAGACCCTTTCAGACCTCTAACAGTGTAAATGCCTCCCCACAAGTGGAGGATGAAGAGACATCAAATGTAAAGTGTTGTAAAGATATTAAAGTGTTTAAATCAGATACTACCCACTACGCACAAGCATGTTTCTTTCAGGACCCCCCACACTGCCTGCACATCAGCATGAGACAGCATTATTTGGCTGGAGAGGCTCTGATGGGGATAAGTATTTCTTTGGTTATACCTAGTTGTCTTGGTGGGGAATAACATTCCAGGAGCATGTACAGCGAAACCTGTTCCAGATATTCATATTAGTAAATGAAACCACTCAAGCTTTGGTAAATATACAAACCTCTTTGAACTCCTTAGCTAAAGAAGTGCTAGATAATAGAGTGGTTCTTGATTATATTTGGTTCAACAAGGAGGCATATGTGTGGCTGCTAATTCTTTTTGTTGCTTATATATCATTTCCTCATAGGTGGAAACTAGTATAGACAAGATGAGACAAAAGGTCACTGGCTACAATAGACCGTGAAGCACTATACACCTCTGTTTGGAAAGGATTAAATTGGTTATCTAAGCTATTCTCATGGATTCCTGATGGGATACATTCCATTTGGTAAGGGGTTTATCAAACTGTGGCTTATAATATTAATAACTATCAATAATAATTAAATTAATAACAATCATGTGTCTATCTAGGCCTCAAGTTCCTCAAACATTATTGAATATCTTGTTATTAATATATCCTCATTTTGGCAAAGACTACAGAGTCTGTAGGCCACTTGCAAAGCCAGGCAGGTATCTTTTGTTGCAAAAACTATGTGACGCCCCATATCAGCATGAAGAAATTACAGTAGAACGAGGCCTTCATCCCTAATCCAATAGAAACAAAATGATAAATTGACAGTGGGGATCTATAACTGCAAATCTACTTGTGATCTGTCCTTTAAGATATATAATATTAATCAGTAACATAATATAATCTTGCAGAGTAAGCCTGTGCAAATTCTTAGACCACTACTAAGAATCTACATGCCCCAATACCTACAAAACAACCTCCAGGTGTT
This sequence comes from Solenodon paradoxus, assembly GCA_004363575.1. Lineage (NCBI taxonomy): Eukaryota > Metazoa > Chordata > Mammalia > Eulipotyphla > Solenodontidae > Solenodon > Solenodon paradoxus. Next base: position 55,367 of record RJWH01006374.1, read on the forward strand.
GGGGTGCTAGACTGTCTACACCCAAGCATAAAACTGGACTCTAGCTATCTCCTCTCCCTACATTCCTTTGTCTTTGAAGTTCACTGTTTTCCTATTAAATTTTGTTATGAAAACTCAAGAGTTTGGAAAAATGGCTAGTGGAGTTTTCACAATGTCTCTCACTGGATAGTCACCTTCTGTGAATAAAGACTCTTATGCTGCCCACAACTGCTTTCTCGTGCCTTTATTGAATGGTGCTAGAGATGCTAATATAAAGTGTCTTATGTGTTAACACATTGAGCCAGGTTTCAGAAGCCACTGTACTCATTTTACCTTTTTGTCCTGTTTGATGCCTTATGATTTTAAGATGGCTGCCCCATCTCCATATATTTAGCAGACCACAGAAATTAAGAAGAACCAAAAGTTAATGGTTCCCAAAGGAAAGTTTCTCAAAGCTGACTTATACAGGGGAGAAAAAGAATTTTTCCTCTAAAGTTCTCAGTTTTTGAAATGAGATTCTCATGGAATAAAAGAAAGAGTAACAGAATAAAAAACAAAAAAAGCTGTATCTCTTGGGAGAGACCCAGTAAAACTGAGTAATTTCCTGAAACGATGCAAGTCACCACTTTAAATACAATTTTTAGCTAAGGACAAAAGAAGGTTCTTGGCAATGAGTGGAACCAATGATGGGAGGCTATCAGGCAAAGTTTAGTCAATAAAGGCATTATTGTTATGAAGATTTAGGTCCTACCTTTCTCTACTGGTAAGATATATCCTCTCTCTCTCTCTCTCTCTCTCTCTCTCTCTCTCTCTCTCTCTCTCTCTCTCTCTCTCTCTCTC